>PVIA01001408.1:140667-283473 GCA_004024845.1 Tonatia bakeri
AAAAAAAAAAAACACGCAACAGTGTGATCAAATTGGTATCAAAACACAAAGGAGACAGCTATTAATTTGGTCTTCAGGACTCAGAGGTGGTGATATTTGAGCTGGACCTGAGAATCAGTAGTATTATTAGTAATGCTGATGGTGTTTATAAAGGCAATAATAATATGGTAATTCCAGAACAGAGGGAAAGCCTTGTGCTTCACCTCTGAGGAGGTAAATATCCATTGCTTGTATTTAGAAAACAGCCTTTGGTAATCAGAGGGTGTGTGTGTGTGTGTGTGTGTGTGTGTGTGTAATTTTCTCTGTGAAGGGAGGGTGGAAGGGAGAGGAGGAAGTGAAAGAGAGGTTGGATAAGGGTGGTAGAGTAGAACTCAATTCTTAAAGAGTTTGAAAAGCTTTGTTACAGAACTGGCCTTTGTCCAGTATGCAGAAAGGAATCATAAAAAGGTTTTCTAAAGTATGGACATAGAATAGATTTTTGTTTTAGAAAGATAACTGCAGACAAAAATGGATAAGGTATTGAACTAGGACTGTGGCAGAAGGAAGGGAGGATACCATAGTAGATTTGACTGATACAAGAGAATTTTGGAGGTGATAACAACAGGACTTAGGGGCTAATGAGAATGAGGAGGGGATAGTGGGCAGAGAGGAATGCTGGCTCACTCCGAGGCAGCTAGCTTGATGAGACTGGTTGGATGAAGATGAGGATACCACTGAGTAAGATAAAGAATGGTGCAGGGAAAGACAAAATCTTCCACCCTGTTTCCTTCTAAGTTTGTGACAGCAACATGTAGTGGACAGATAGAAAAGCAGTCAGGAGTTCTGAATGGGAAAGGAGTACCCTATTATTGGATCTCATCATTACTGGCATGGAACCAAATGAGCCTTGTAAAGGCAGCATTCTGTAACCTGTACTGTTTACCTGGCTCACTCATTCTTGGCAGCAGGATCTTAATTGCAGTTATCAGGACAGGTTTACTTTATCCAGATGTCTTCACCTATAAAAATACCTACTGTTGGTCTTTCTTCAGGATTTTAAGAAGAGAATTGAAGAATAAGCTGAAAATAACAGTCAACAGTAGGAAATTAACACTAAATACAGTTAAGTTCAATCCAATCACAAGAAATCTCTAAATGATAAAGAGTGGCATTTAGCCACATCCAAGTTTATATCTTATTCATTATGAAACTGGTGAAAATCTTCAGTCAGATGCAGTGAAGGTAATTATTTATTTTCCTCCTGGTCATCCTGGTCCTACTCTGTAGTCTGTGTTGTTTTTGTCCAATACCGGAAAGTGCTACTCATAAATTTGTTTTTAATTGCTCAAGTTTCGGTTTTAGAACACAGCCATTATTATGGTGTTCCTGGGTGCTTTATTTTATGCTTTATACTAAGTATATGCTTTCAGCTATTACTTAATCCTGGAATTCCTTCTTTTCCCATATGCCTGGTCTGCTACCCCACCTCTAACTTGACCATTTTCTCTTTCATTTGCTTTTGGGTGCTGCTCTGTATTCAGTTTCAGAGGGGAGGAAGAAATAAGAACTGAGCAATATTGAGTAGAGTATGAATAAAGTATTTTCTCTCTCTCTTTCATTTTTATTTTTTACAGGCAGGTTAACTTTCCATTTGTGTCCAAATTGGAAATGGTTATCCCCACTAGCCTGATATTCACACACTGTAAAGCTTCCTGCATAATTGTATGAAAATGTTTCACTATCTTTTGTACTTCTGGGATGTCATGGTCTTGTTGGCTCTCCTTGGGGTGTAGTAGTTAAAGCCATGAATGTATATGAGATAGCCTTGTGCGAAGAATGTAGAGCCAGCCAAGAGAGACTTCAGAGAATCCTGGTCAATGACAAACATAAGGAAGAACAGCACTGGCAGGTGAGAGTAAGAGGGAATATACGACATTCTGGTATTGGAGATAGGCAATTCTACTGCCCCCTTTTTCCTCAGATGCTCATAAACCATTCATTTAACAATCTATTCCAGAATGCTGCTGGAATTGGATGTTAAACTCATTTGGAATTCCTGGGACATTTGCCCATCTGAGCCCTGGCACATCTCCTAGGCTCTGTTATCCCTCGGTGAATACTGAAAAGCTCTGAGTTCACTGCTGCAGGTTCTTCAGCATTGTCTGTGCACAAGTCATCTGTTCCCTGAGGCTTGCGTCCACTTAAAGGGCTGGATGCTCTCACCAACTTCTTGCCTCTTCTCCTCTGAAATTTAAATTCTGAATATTCGTATTTATCTTAGAAGCTATCTCAACTCCATGCTTTGAAACAGGAAATGTTAGGGAGAAATGAGTTCTACAACTTTATGGAAAACAAAAAAGGCCAGGCAACAGAAAAGTTATTTGATCTATCTATATGAAAGTTAACACTGCCAAGTTTATTAATTTTACAGAGAATGGAGTTCTTTGAATCTTAGTTTACTTTCTATTCTTTTGGAACATTATTCTGTTAAACAACAGATTTCTATTACTCCTCCTCACCCTTAAAATATCACCTGGATTTTACCTCTGCCAAAATTCCTCCTCTGGTCGCAACCTTAAGCTGTTTAGGATTAGGTCCAAATGCATTCACTAGGAGCCCATCAAAACGATGAATGCTTCAGCCATCTGGACATTTATATTTCTCACAAATGAGAGAGATCCAGTGGCAGGCAAGGATTTTTATGATGACTCAGGAGTTTTCAGGGACCCAGATACCTTCTCTCTCACTTGACATTAGTGCTTTAGTGTCTGGTTTCATAGCCATGGTGGCTGCTTCAGTGACAACCTTAACATTTGCATTACAGCCAGTAGGAAGGAGCAAACCTGGGCAATGTTTCCCTTTAAGGAGACTTTCTAGAAGTCCCCATGCAATGCTGCAGTTCTACTCACATCATATGTATTTATTTATTTATGTATTTCATGTTTGATCAATTGCTTTTAAGCAGACTTGTTCTCTTAGAGTTGAGTGTAGTTTTTTTACAGTCTTATATTTCTTTCCATACAATGCCTAGCTTCATAATTACTTCTTAGCTCATCACACACAGAATGTTTCCGGATACGCCAGTCTCACTTTTCTCAGCACAGCTCATCAGTCTTTCATAGGCGTCAGGGACATTGGAGACTGGTGAGAGACCATTTGATCTTTATACTAAGTTATACATAGTTTGCTGTCGCTGAGAGGTAAGGAATTCCTGTTTGGATTTGGTAAACCCTGGAGAACAAGTTATTTAAAAAGAATAATTTTTAAATCTCACTCACAGGTTCTATTGTATCTCTCATAAACTCTAGACTATTCATTCCTACATGAAAAATGGTAGGAATGAATAGTTCTGGGTGTTCTTTCACCTTTTTGAATAAAATGGCTGTTCGGTACTGCCTGATATACTACTGTTTTCTCCTTCTTTGGCGCTTTTTGTCTCTCACACTATTAGAGCTCTCCTTCCTCTACCTCCCCCTCATCATGTTAGAGTAGAAGTTCCTAGGTCCTTTTAGGAGGACTTTTAGGAGATGGCATCTTTTCTGTAGGTTCAGTGGCCATCCGTGGACAGATTGTTCACACGTGTATTTCTCCTGTGCAAGTCTCTGCTCTAAGCTGTACACTGGGTATTCATCTCCTTACCTGACATCTTCTGTTGAGAGTCCCAAAGCCATGTCCAATTTAACAACCAAAAATGAAATGCATGCTCTTTAGTTCCTCATTTTTCTCTCAAGACCTTCTTCAGGAGTCTACTCAATGATTGTCACCACCATCCATCCAGTTGCAGAATCTAGATATCAGCTAGCTGTTTTGACACCTCCCTTTTCTCCCTCCTTGCATTCAGCCCATTCTGTTTTCTTTTTATTTTACCACATAAATAACGCTTATTTAGTCACTTCTCTCCATCTTTTCAGTCACCATATAATTTCAGGTGACCATCACCTTTCACCTACTCTGCCACATCCTAATTTGTCTTTCCCACTTACCTCCATCCAGCTCATTCTATACACTATGCCCAGAGTAATGTTTTCTTTTTTTCTCAGCCACCATGTGTCTCCTTACTGGAACACTTAATCCAGTTACATGTAAAGTAGTAATTGATAAGTATGTACTTATTGTCATTTTCCTGATTATTTTTAGGTTGTTTTTATAGTTGTACTCTGTTCCTTTCTTCTCTTGATCTCTCCCCTTGTGGTTTGCTATTTCTCTTTAGTGTTTTGTTGAGGTTCCTTTCTCACTGTTCTCATATATCTTTTGTAGGTTTTATATACACATGAGATTTGTGTATATAATTCTTTATCTAGAGCAGTCTTTTTTTAACTGATAGACATTTAAGTTTGAGACATTTATGTTTAAATATATTTTATAAGAACTACATTTTTACTTCCCCTTCATGCTTTATGGTATTATGTCATATTCTAGAATTTTGTGTTGTGTATCTCCTAACTACTCATTCTAGTTTGAGTTGAAGTTTGATACCTTTTTTTTAACCTTTGTAGTAGCTTTTGAAATACAGATTGCTGTATTTATTGAGTATTTGGCTTTACCTGTTAGGTTTTTTTCTTACTCCTGTCTTTCTATTTCTGGTTGTGACCTTTCCTTTTCTGCTTAAAGAAAATCCTTCAATATTTATTATAAAGCTGGTTTAATGGTGATGAAGTCTTTTAGTTTTTGCTTGTTTGGGAAACTTTTCATCTCTCCACTTCTTTTTTTAAAAAAAATATTTACTTTTAGGGAGAAGGAAGGAAAGGAAAAAGAAAGGGAGAGAAACATCAGTGTGTGGTTGGCTCTTGCACACCCCCTACTGGGGGCCCGACTTGGCTTGAAACTCAGGCATGTGCCCTGACTGAGAATCGAACTGGTGACCCTTTGGTCATCCTTCACTTCTGAATGATAAATCTTGCTGGGTAAATTATTCTAGACTGTAGGTTACTTTCCTTAAGTACTCTACAAATGTCCTGCAACTCCCTTCCAGGTTTTAAAGTTGCTGCTGAGAAATTACTTGATAGCTTTATTGGCTTTTATTTGTACATAACTTGTTTTTTGTTTGCTTCCTTCAAGATCCTCTCTTTCACTTTTGCCATTTTAACTACACTACAGGATGTGGCAAAAGTAGGTTTACAGTTGTTCATATGGAAACTATATAATAATTAATAAATAATACAAGAATAAACTCTGCATTTTGCATATTCACAACTGTAAACCTCCTTTTGCCCACCCTATACATCTCGATTTGGGCCTTTTTGGGTTCAGCTTGTTGGAATGCTCTGTGCTTCCTGGACCTGAATGTCTGTTTCCTTTCCCTGATTAGAAATGTTTTCAGCCACTATTTCTTTAAATAGAGTTTCTGATCCTTTTTCTCCTTCTCCTGGGATCCCTATAATACAAATAATTGGGTACTTGATGCTATCTGAGAGTTCCCTTGAACCATCCTCATTTTTTTAATTCCTTTTTTTCCTGTTCTAATTGGTTGATTTCCACTGGCCTATCTCTAGGTTGTTGGTCCCTTCTTCTGTATTGGCTAATCTACTGTTGATTTCCTTCTAATGTATTTTTCTTTTGTTATTGTATTCTACAGGTCTGCATGATTCTCTTATTCTCTAACTTTTTTTTGAAGTTCTCTTAAGGTCCTTTATTTCTCTCAAGTTTGGAGTCCTTATAACCACTTATTTCAATTCTTGTTTTTTTCTTTTTATTTATTTTAATCATTGTTCAAGTACAGTTTTCTCCCCTTTGAATTGTTTATCAGGCAAATTATCTCTGTTTTTCTGGTGTTTTTATCTGGGGATTTTTCTTGTTCCTCCATCTGAGAGATATTCTTCTGTCTTTTCACTTTGACTTTCTCTGTTTATGTGAATTAGACAAACTTGCTTAGAAAAGTGGCCTGATGTGGAAGTGGGTTCTGTGTGTAGACTGTGTGTAGACTGTGTGTGCGAGGTAGTTTGGGCAGGTAGAAGCCAAGAGGGTGCCTAAGGCATCTGGGGTACTGGCCCACCCAGCCTGAGTGGCTCCAGGTAGAGAGAGGAAGTACAAGTGGTAATGCCCTGTTGGTCCTCCCTACTCCCTTTGTCCAGAGCTGAGATAGGCTCAAATGATGTGATGTGTCAGGGAACCCACTGCAGAGACTTTGCAGGCAGGCCAGGCACCTCAATGGAGTCCTGCGCACCCTCTGATAGGGGAGGGAATAGAACCATGGTGCCCGCCTCTGACCCTGAAGAATTCCCTCAGGTCCAGAGAGTTTCCCCATGGCTCCAGTCTTCTCTGTATAGTCTCACTCATATTGGTTGTACAGAAAGTAGTCCCACGTGGAGCTGCTCTCACTGCTGCTCTGAGTGCCAGGTTGTTGGGAAGTGGTGCAACAGAGCATGCGCTCAAGGGACCTGCCTGCCAGGAAGAGCCACTCTGCCGGGAGGAGGGCAGCTATGACAATTTGTTTTTCTGGCTTGCTCACTTGGCTCAAAGTCACAGCTCAAAGCAAGGTACAATGTAGCTGTGAAGGCCTTTGCAGGTAGGCCAAAGTGCAATAGAGCCCCCCAGGCTCAACAAAGTGGTGTGTAACAGTGGCGATCACAGGCTCCTCACTGTAGAGCATTCCCACAGCTCCCAGAGGGCTCCCTTCCTCCCCAGCCTTTTCTATTCAGTCTCTCTCCTTTGTTGTCAGAAGCTGTTCACTCAGCACTCAGTTTCTTCTCAGGAGCAATTGTTACCTACACACCTGAGTATTTGAGTTTGCTCACAGGAGGGCTCAGGTTTGGTGTCCTCCTTGATAACTGCCATCTTAGACCTCCCAGAGTAATGTTTTCCAAAGGCAGATCAGAAGACCCCACACAGCTGTTTAAAATATTTAAAAGCTTCCCCACTTTCTCTTGGGAAAGAATGTTCTGTAACATTACCTCCAAGGCACCATTTGGTTTAGCCATTGCTAAGGCTCAAATGCATCCCAAATTTTCATGTACTTTTTAGCACAGGCCCACTTTGGACACTGCATGGTCCATATTTTCCTCTCACCACACAGCTTTGCATGTGCTGATCTTTCTACCCTCTATTTTCACCCATGTAACACCTCTTCATCATCAGATTGCTGCTCAGTCATCACTATTTACAACCAGGTGAAATTCTCTTACTGTCACGGCACTGTGTGCTAACACCTCTCTTCATAACATTTATATTAGAAATTCCTGACTAACAGCAGTCTCCACCCCAATACAACAAGCTGGTTTAGGACCACATTTCTTTTCACCATTGTGTCCCCAGCTGTCAGAATGGCTCCTGGCACACAGGAGACATTCAATATAACTATTTGTGGATTGAATGGATGGCTCTAATAAGTCCTCTAGGAGCGCTGTTCTTTTTTGAATGGCATGCATGAGATGAAAGCAAATCTCCTACACCTGATGAGGTGCCATTGCTAGTGTGCAGGGGCTGTGTGTGTACCTGTGAGCAATACCACCTGTGTTGTGCTTTTTCCTTGTCCACAGGCAGTTGATGCTGATTGTAAGTCAAATTATGAAGCTTTTTGGGCTCTTTTGGTGTCCTTTTGCTGTCTACTCTCAAACTCCTTCCCTTCTTTTATAATAGGAAAGCATCTCCACCAGATATGTATATTTATTTTCATCATGAGTCTCCACCTTCTGTGCCATTTTTTCCTTTAGACATTGATCCTTTACCTTCTCACCTTCAAGTCTTCTCATTTTTGGTGTCTGTCTTCTATTAGAATAGGTATAGGTCTGAGTGTGGTCATTTCACATTTCCTTGCCCTCCATTTTTCTAATCTTACTTCTTGAAGGGAACTGGGATCTTGCTGGTCTAGAGCTGCTGGAAACACATCCTCAGGGCCTGCAGAGGGTGAATGGACTGGTCCTGTTTTCACTGACTTTCCCTTGGATACAGCCCAGCGGAGCTCTTGAGAATGGTTTGTGCAGGATTTTGTTCTACACAAGAACACTTGGACAGGTAGGTGGGAGGTGATTGAAATCTAGTGTGTGACCTGCTTGCCAAGCCATATGCCCTGAGTTGGAATGCGTCAACCCAGGGAAGGGTTGTCCTTTTCTAATTTGTACAAAGTCACCAAAGAGACAGAAGTACTACCTCAGACTTGTCATTCTCGCATGGGGCTTCCAATCAGGCTTCCTCGCTTCATGCCTTCTCACTCAGCTTTATCCTCTCTGCCTTTCTCCAATTCCTCTTGATTCTTCCCCTCAGCTCCTGTTCTATCCTCCTTTCTCTCATAACTCAAATCCATATTTTATGTTTCTACTAATTCTGACATATTATTATGTATTTCTTTCCATAAATTGCCTTTAATTTTTTTAAGTTATACATACACAAGTTGAAAAGTCAAGTGGTTCTACAGGGCTGCTTATGAAAAATAGCAGACCCTTATTTGTTAACACTTCCCCATTTTCTGCTCCCCATGCAAACCTATATGCAACACATATGTATTGAGTATCTTCTTTGTGCCACGCACGGCTCTAGGTGCTTGGGAAACATTAGTGCATGAAATAGACATAAATTCCTGCTCACGTGGAACTTCTGTTAGAGTAGGTAGGCACAGACAAAAATATATATATAATAAACAAATTATGTAGTATATGTGATTGTGGTAGGAGCTGTAGTTGAAAAACAAGTCAAGGGGAGGACATTCCTGAGCATGAGGAGGTGCAGATAAAATTCTAAGACAAGCTTCATTGAAAAAGACCTGAGGGAGTGAGAGTTCACCTGTGCAGATATTTGGGCAAAGTGTGGTCCAGGCAGACTAGACAACCCAGAATAAAGAAGCAGGCAGTGATGTCTGGTGTGTATGCAAGGCAACCTTGGAATCCAGTGTGACCAGAAGAGAGTCAGAAAAAGGTAGAGAAAGGGATGAGAACAGATTCGTAAGGAAGGAGTAAATCATGGAGAGCTTGCAAACAAGGACAACTTATAACTTGTAGTTTCTTTTGTTATTTAGCATATATTGTAAAATAATATTGTAAACTTTAATTTTTAGGTTTAGGTGATTGTTTCCTTGCTTCCCATTTTAGATGACAGTTTGTGTAACTTTTTCACCTACCCATGTCCACCATCAACTTACATTTCACCCCCTCCCCTTTTCCTAATCAGTTATAATTGTATTTAGATTTATATCAGTGATTCCATTATTATAACCATGTAAATGCTATTCAAAGATGAATTGCATAGTGTACTTTCTCTTTATCACTTGATTTTTATGGAGATTTTGATACCCCAGTGGCACTCGATGTTTGTTGCCTAGACTCTGGGGGTCCTCAAGATCCCTCAGGGGGTCTACTAAGTCAAAATTGAGGTGAGCTTTTCACATTAAAACAACAGTGCCAAAACTTCTGGTGATTTTTTAGTGTAAATAAAAGCAGTGGTACCAAATTTTACTAAAAGTCATTGTGTTGTTCCTTACTGCAAGCATTCTTAGTAGAAAAACACAACAAAAACAAAAACACAGCACAAGACCAGTTTTATGTAAAAATGGCATTAATGAATTAGTAAAAATTGCAAATGGTATTAAATCTCAACATGTCCTTATAGTATCACACATGATGAAATAAGTATACATATATGATACTATTAGGGCATGTTGAGATTTAATACAACTTGCAAAGTACTTCTGCCTACTGAAGTCCTGTGCTTGTCTCCAGAAAATCCACTCTGCAATTGAGTTTTAAACTGAAGGAGCGACTCGTTTGGTGGAGCAACTTCTTTACTTGGAAGAACACAGTACAAACAAGCAGTCTCCTTGAGTATTTGGGAGACATTTTCTTGAAACTGAAAAAAAGTGATCCTGCCACTTCAAGAAAACCAACTGACAGTATTTGTTGTCAGTGATAAAATCTGAGTTTTCAAATTTTGAAAAACTGGAGACTGCCCCCAGGAGCTTTATAGCATACCAACACTTAAAGACCTTTTTGCTGAGATCGGTGGTATATAAATGAATGTGGTTATTTACTATTTTATAAATAAAATGTAACATTTGGAAGGTTGCAGAACTCAACCAATATTTTCCAAATGATCAGTGTATGATATTACAAAATTGTGCAGTGTACAAGGCCCATTAAAGTAGAAGATAGACCAGTGGATTTTAATGTAAAAGGATATGAAACATTTATTGATACAGTTTCAGATTTGACATTGCTACTAACTTTTAAGATACTCTTAATGCTTGAGTTATAGTATAGTATCACAAAGAAAAATATAGAGTTATCTAAAAAGATTATTAAAAGTCTCCTCCTTTTTCCAATCACATCTGTGTGGAAGATGATTTTCTTCATATATTTCAACCAAGACAGTGTATCACTAAATGCAGAAGCAGATAGGAGAATCCAGCCATCTTTTAGTCAGCCAGGTAATCAAGAGATCTGCAAAAAAGGTAAATCAATGATATTTTTCTCACTAAATATTATTCAGTTTTGGAAAATGGATTATTTGTTCCAAAATTTGATATTTATATTAACAAATTATGGGTTTATTATTGATATTTTAAATTAAAATTTAAAAGCAATGCTTTACATTTCTAATACATATGTTTAAAATATTTTAATAAAGAAAAATTGGGGGGCAATAATCATTCATTTTTAAGACTGTATAGAGGTTTTGAACACAAGAAAAATTGGGGAACCACTGTTGTGCAGAACACCTGGGGTGACTGTCCCCTTTTCACTGCCTTGCAGCATCTCCCTCCGCACCCTGAAAACTCTGCAAGATGTCAGCTCTCTTTTGATGATGCACAAAGGAAGGTGTACTTTAAGGTCCTTTGGGCATAAGAGGAACTTTTTGATTATTAACCTGAAAACGGTTTGTGTATTGAGCAGAATAATGACTCAAGTCCACATCCCCCTTGGCAATCATAGGTCCAGGTGTTCTGTGGCCTCATATAAATCAAATACCCAGAGCGCAGGTGTTTGTTGGCTCTACAGCTAAAGCAAGGCAGGAATTTGAACCAATTTTCCAAACTTTTCACTTTTAATTATCCTTTGTTTTCTTAAATATCTTCTGTTTTTTTTCTGAAATATTTGATAATTCAGTATAAGTAATATTCCATCATGTGTGTGTGTGTATATATTTACCCACACAACTTTTTATCTGATCATCTGTGGATGGACACTTAGGTTGCTTCCATATCTTGGCTATTGTAAATAATGCTACAATGAATATAGGAATGCATATATCTCTTCAAATTAGTGTTTTGGATTTCCTTGGGTAAATATCTAGAGGTGGGGTTGCTGGGTCACATGGTAGGTTTCTTTTAATTTTTAAAGAAACCTCCATACTCTTTTAAAAAAAATTTTAATAATTGTTCAAGGACAGTTTTCTGCCTTTTACTCCCATCCCAGCCCACCCACCAGCCCTCCCCACCTCCCTCCCATTTCCATACTGTCCTTGTTTTTGTCCATGTGTCCTTTATACTTGTTCCTGTAAACCCTTCCCCTTTTCCTCTGAAATTTCCTCCCCTCTCTCCTCTGGTCACTGTCAGCCTGTTCTCTATTTCAGTGTCTTTGATTATATTTTGCTTGTTCATTTGTTTTGTTGTTTAGGTTCCTGTTAAAGGTAAGATCATATGGTATTTGTCTTTCACTGCCTGGCTTATTTTGCTTAGCATAATGCTTTCCAGTTCCATCCATGCTGTTGCAAAGGGTAGGAGCTCCTTCTTTCTTTCTGCTACATAGAATTCCATTGTGTGAATGTGCCGTAGTTTTCTGATCCACTCATTTACTGATGGGCACCTAGGTTGCTTCCAGCACTTAGCTATTGTAAATTGTGCTGCTATGAACATTGGGGTGCATAGGTTCTTTTGGATTGGTGTTTTAGGATTCCTAGGATATAGTCCTAGCAGTGGAATTGCTGTGTCAAAAGGCAGATCCATTTTTAGTTTTCTGAGAAAATTCCATACTGTTTTCCATACTGGTTGTACCAGTCTGCAATCCCACCAACAGTGTACTAGGATTCCCTTTTCTCCACAACCTCTCCCACACTTTTTTGCTTTGTTTATGATGGCCATTCTGACCAGTGTGAAGTGGTATCTCATTGTGGTTTTAATTTGCATCTCTCTGATAGCTAGCAAAACTGAGCATTTTTTCATGTGCCTCTGGATTCTCTGTATATCCTCCTTGGAGAAGTGTCTGTTGAAGTCCTTTGCCCGTTTTTTAATTGGGTTGCTTGTCTTCTTAGAGTAGTCGTGTGATTTCTTGATATATTTTGGAGATTACCGCTTGTCTGAGGCATCATTGGCAAATACGTTTTCCCATATGGTTGGTTCTCTTTTTATTTTAATACTGTTCTCTTTAGCTGTGCAGAAGCTTTTTATTTTGATGAGATCCCATTTGTTTGTTCTTTCCTTTTTGTCCCTTGCTCTAGGGGATATACCAGTGAAAATGTTGCTGAGTGAAATATCTGAGATTTTCCTGCCTATGTTCTCCTTTAGGACTTTAATGGTGTCACAGCTTATATTTAAATCTTTTATCCACCTTGAATTTACTTTTTGTGTAGGGTGTAAGTTGGTGCTCAAGTTTCATTTTTTTGCATGTAGCTGTCCAGTTCTCCCAACACCATTTGTTGAAAAGGCTATTTTTACTCTATTTTATGTTGCCACCCCTTTGTCAAATATTAATTGACCATAGAGACTTGGGCTTATTTCTGGGCTTTCTGTTCTGAGGAACCTCCATACTCTTTTCCACAGTTGCTGCACAAATTTTCAATCCCACCAACATCACCCATGGTTCCCTTTTCTCCACATCCTTATTCTCCACATCCTTGTTTGTTGGTTTATTGATGATAGCCATTCTCATTATCAGGTGTGAGGTGATATCTCAGTGTGGTTTCGATTTGCATTTATCTGTTGATTAAAGAAATGAGCATTTTTTGATATGTGTGTTGGCCATCTGTATACCCTCTTTGGGGAAGTGTCTATTCAGGTCCTCTTTGTATATTTAAATCAAATTGTTTCTTTTGGTGTTAAGTTGTATGAAATCTTTATATATTTTGGATATTAGCCCCATATTAGATGTTTCATTGGCCAATATCTTCTTCCTTTGACTGGGTTGACTTTTCATTTTGTTGATAGTTTGCTTTGATGTGCAAATATTTTTTAGTTTGATATAGTCTCATTTGTTATTTTTGTTTCCCTTGCCAGAGGAGACATACAAAAAAATATTAGTAGGAACAGTGTCAAAGACTTTACTGGCTATGCTTTTGTTCTAGGGGTTTTATGGTTTCAGGTCTTATATTTAAGTCTTTAATAAATTTTGAATTTATTTTTGTATATGGTGAAAGAAGGTAGTCTAGTTTTATTTTTTTGCATGTATTTATCCACTTTTTCTATCCCCATTTATTGAATACACTGTCTTTACCCCATTGTATATTTCATATAGGCATGCGTTTATTTGTGGGCTATTTATTTTCTATTGATCTATGTGTCTATTTTTATGCCAGTACCATGCTGTTTTGATTACTAGAGCCTTATATACTATAATTTCATTTCAGGTAGTGTGATACCTCCAATTTTGTTCTTAAGATTGATTTGGCAATTTAGGGTCTCTTGCGGTCCCAGGTAAATTTTACAGTTGTTTATTGTAGTTCTATGAAAAATGCCATTAGTATTTTGATAGGGAATCTATAGCTTGCTTTGGATAGTATGGACATTTTAATTATGAGCACTATATATGCTTCTATTTATTTGTGTCTTCTTCAGTTTCTTTTGTCAATGTCTTATAATTTTCTGAGTATAGTCTTTTACCTCCTTGGTTAAATTTATTCTTAGTATTTTATTTTTTGATGCAATTATAAATGGGATTGTTTCCTTAATTTCTCTTTCTGATAGTTTGTTTTGATGTATAAAAATGCAATCAATTTCTGGATATTAATTTTGTATCTTGCTACTTTACTGAATTAATTTATCAGTTTTAATAGTTTGTGGTGGAATGTTTAAAGTTATCTCTCTGTATATAGTATCATGTCATCTGCAAATAAGGCCAGTTTTACTTCCTTTGCTTTGGATACCTATTATTTCTATTTTTTATTTTATTGCTCTGTCTAGGAATTCCTATATGATGTTGAGTAAAAGTAGTAAAAGTGGACATCCTTGTCTTGTTCCTGTTTTAAAGGAAAATACTTTTAGCTTTTCAACATTGAGTGTGATGTCAGCTGTGGGTTGCCATATATGGCCTTTATTATTTGAGGTATGTTCCCTCTATTCCCACTTTAGTGAGTGTTTTTATCATAAATGGATACAAGATTTTGTCAAATGCTTTTTCTGCATCTACAGATGTGCTCATGTGATTTTTATCCTTTGTTTATGTGATATATCATGGTAATTGATTTGTGGATATTGAACCAACTTCGCTTCTCTGGAATAAATCCCACTTGGTCATAGTGTATGATCTTTTTAATGTATTGCTGAATTCAGTTTGCTAATATTTTGCTGAGAATTATTGTATCTATTTTCATCAAGGATATTTACATGTACTTTTTTTTCCCCCAATGTCATCTGATTTTGAAATCAGAGTAATGTTGGCCTCATAAAATGAGCTTGGGAGCCATTTCTTCTCTCGAATTTTTAAAAATAGTTTGAGGCAGGCAGGTATTAGTTCTTCTTTTAATGTTTGGTAAAACTGACCTGTGAAGCCATCGCATCCAGGATGTTTGTTTTTTGGGAGTTTTTCATTTGCTGATTCAATTTCTTTAGTAGTAATTGGCCTGTTCGGATTTTGTTTCTTTTTCATTCAGTCTTGGAAGATTTGTGTTTCTAGAAACTTATCCATTTCTTCCAGGTTGTTCAATTTGTTGGTGTATGATTGTATGCAGTATTCTCTTATAATGCTTTGTGTTTCAGTAGTGTCAGTTGTCACTTGAGTTCTGATTTTATTTATTTCAGTCCTCTCTTTTTCCTTGCTGGTCTTGTTAATCAATTTTAACTTTAAAGAACCTGCTGCTGGTTTTGTTGATCTTTCCTATTGCTTTTCTAGACTATCTTTTTTTATCTTGCTCAGGTCTTAATAATTTCATTTCTTCTGCTCACTTTGGGGTTTGTTCTTCCTTTTCTAGTTCTTCTAGGTGTAAGAACAGATTTTAGGTATGAGATTATTCTTATTTTTTCAGATAGGCCTGTATTGCTATGAGTTTTCCTCTTAGAACTGCTTTGGTTATGTCCCATATATATATATTGCATCATTGTGTTTACATTTTTATTTGTCTCAAGATATCTTTTTTATAAAGTACATTTTATTGATTTTGCTATTATAGTTGTCCCATTATTTTCTCCCCTCTATTCCCCTCTGCCCTGCACCCTCCCTCACCCCCCTTAGTTCATGTCCATGAGTTATACATATAAGTTCTTTGGCTTCTCTATTTCCTATATTATTCTTAACCTCCCCCTGTCTATTATGTACCTACCATTTATGCTTCTTTTTCTCTGTACCCTTTCCCCCATTATCCACCCTCAATTATGATCTCCATTTCTGTGATTCTGTTCCTATTCTAGTTGTTTGCTTAGTTTGTTTTTGCTTATAGTTTCAGTTGTTGATAGCTGTGAGTTTGTTGTCATTTTATTGTTCATAGTTTCAATCTTCTTTTTCTTAGATTAGTCCTGTTAACATTTCATATACTAAGTACTTAGTGATGATGAACTACTTTAACTTGACCTTATCTGGGAAACACATTGTGCCTTCCATTCTAAATGATAGCTTTGCTGGATAGAGTAAGCTAGAATGTAGGTCCTTGTTTTCATGACTTGGACTACTTCTTTCTAGCCACTTCATGCCTGCAAGATTTTTTTTTTTTTTTTTGAGAAATCAGTGATAGTTTTATGGGAACTCCTTTGTAGGTAACTGTCTTCTTTTCTCTTGCTACTTTTAAGGTTCTGTCCTTATCTTTAATCTTGGCTAATGTAATTATGATGTGCCTTGGTGTATTCCTCCTTGGGTCCAACTTCTTTGGGACTCTTTGAGCTTTCTGGACTTCCTGGAAGTCTATTTCCTTTGCCAGATTGGGGAAGTTCCCCTTCACTATTTGTTCAAATAAGTTTTCAACTTTTTGGTCTTCCTCTTCTCCTTCTAGCAGCCCTATGATTTGGATGTTCAAATCTTTAAAGTTGTCCCAGAGGTTCCTCAGCCTCACCTTAATTTTTTTTTTGAATTCTTATTTCTTCATTCTGTTCCAGTTGGATGTTTATTTCTTCCTTCTGTTCCACATTGTTGATTCGAGTCCAAGTTTCCCAGAGGTTCCTCAGCCTCACCTTATTTTTCCCATCACTATTGGTTCCCTGTATATTTTTTCTTTATTTCACTTTCTATAGCCTTCATTCCCCCCCCTTTTTTTTGCAACCATACTCAACCATTTCTGTGGACATCCTAATTACCTGTGTTTTGAACTCTGAATCTCATATCCTTTGTTTTAAACTATATTTTTTCTGATATAAGTATTGCTACCCCAGCTTTTATTTTATTCCCACTTATATGAAATATCTTCTTCATGTAAGTAAAGTGATGGGAATATGTTCTATCACTTTACTTTCAGTCTCTGTGTCTTTGGATCTGAAATGGTTGTCTTGTACACAGCATATGTATACATCTTGTTTTCATTTAGCTATCCTATGTCTTTGAATTGGAGCATTCAGTCCATTTACATTTAATTATTGATAGGTATGTAGTTATTGTCATTTTATTATTCATATTTTTATTGTTATCATCTTCCTTCTAGAAGTCCCTTTAATGTTTATTTCAATACCAGTTTTGTGTAGATGAACTCCATTAGTTTTCTCTCATTTAGAAAGCTTTATTCTATCCTTCAATTCTTAAAGAGTAATCTTGGTTGTAAGATCTTGCTTTTCATCTCTTTGAATATTTTGTGCCTGTCCCTTCTGCCCTGCAAAGTTTATGTTGAGGAATCAGCTGATAGTGTTATGGGAACTGATAGTTTTATGGGAGTTCTCTTGCTACTTTTAAGATTCTGTCTTTGTTTTTAACCTTTGGCCTTTTAATTTTGATATTTCTTCATTTGAGTTTCTTTGCATTCATCATGTTTGGGATCCTCTGCTCTTCCTGGACATGTATGTCTGTTTCCTTCCCCAGGTTAGGGAAGTTTTCAGTCATTACTTCTTTAAGTAGATTTTTCACTTTTTTGTCATCTCTGTTCTTCTTCAGGTACCCCTATGATGTCAATGTGGTTGTGCTTCATCTTGTCTGAGAGGTTCGTTAAACTATCCTCACTTTTTTTATGCTGTTCTGATTGAGTGTTTTCTGCTACCTTGTCTCCCAAATCACTGATTCAATTTCTACTTTATCTAATCTGCTGTTGGTTACATCTAATGTAGTTTTTATTTCTAACTGGTACCTTTTTATTTTTCTTTTTTTGTGTGTAAGTTCTCTCTTAATTCATCTATTCTTCCTCTGGGTTCACTGAGAATTCTTATAACCTGTGTTTTGAGATCTGTATTTAGTAGAATACTTGTCTTCATTTTGCTTGGTGGTTTTTCTGGAGTTTTGAGACATGTTTTTTAATTTGAGACATGTTCTTGTCTCCTCATTTTGTCTCACTTGCTGTATTTGTTTCTACATACTAGGTAGATCAGCCATCTTTTAGTTTTGGCAGAGTGGCTTAATGTAGTAGGTGTCCCATGGGTCCCAGGGGTGCAATCTCCCTGGTCACCTGAGCTGGATGCTCCAGGGGTTTCCTTTATGTGATTTGTGTGTGCCTTCTTGATTCCTGATGGCACATAAATGGGTGGAATTTACTCATAGGCTGACTGGCCTTAGGACTGGCTAAGACTACAGGGAATAAGCTGTTGTGCAGGTGCTCACTCCATGGGGTTAGATTCACTGTAGTGGGGCTTTGTTACCTGCTGAGTCTACACTGTGGGCATGTTATTTGTGGAGGTAATTGGGTGGTACACAGGTGTGTTCTGAAGCCAGCCACTGAGTGTGTTGGTTCTAGGGCCTCTTGTGTGGGGCTCTGGTATAGGATAAGATCAGCTTATGCCTGTGCCTGGCCTGTGTTCACATAGTAGGAGCTGTAAAGTGATCTGCAGTGGGTAGCTGCCTTTACTGGCTGGTTTAGAGGTGCCTGGGAGAATCTGTGCTATGAACCAAGGGCAGCCACCACTAGTGCTAGGTTTGATGCCATTTAGCAAGGGGTACAGGGCATGTCAAGGCCAGCTTCTAGTTGTTTGGGGTTTGTGAACCTTTGAGAAATTGTAGAAAATTCCACAGTGAGTGCTGATGTTGACCATTAGTGTGGAACATCTGCTGAGAGAGGAATAGAATGGTGTGTGAGTTGAGTTTGTCAATGTAAAAAACATGCAATAATGCAGAGAATTTTTGTAAGACTTTATTGGAGCTAAGCTAACGACACATACTGCGGAGCAAAATCTGAAATGCTCCAGAGAATAACAATTCTCAACTTATTTTATGCATTTGAAATTAATGAGGAAATGTGAGGAAGACAATGTGAGGGTAGTAGAAAGCACAGTAGGGATATAACAAGATTTTGTGCTCTTTTAAGGGTGGTTATGGCTTATTTCAAGGGTGTGTTAACCTATATGTGCAGAAAAATGGAATGTATTTACTTAAGGCAAAGATAAATCTTTTTCGGAAAAGTTATATACCTGAGGTATGACAGCTCACCATGACCTGCCCAGTTAGGAATTTATGATCAGATCACTCTGTAAGATGTTGGGAACTGTCCTGCCTGGCATCAGAAGCTGTAACCCCCGCCTAGGCTAAGGCTGAGGGAACTACCTTGGAACCGTAAGCCAGCAAGGAAACAAAAGCTTATCTCCCTGGCAGGAATGCCGCTTCTGCTCCTTTTACTTCACCCTGTCTGAACCCCAGTGCTTGGTCAGTTAGCCAATGATGGGTAAGATTCCCCAAGGGGGGAATGACCTAAGACAGGCACCATCATGTGGGAGGACCCCAAAGAAGGACTTTGGGGGCTATGGCAAAAGGGGGTGATGGACTCTCACCCCTCGGCTTTGACAAAGCCTGAGTGCTCAGGATATCTCCTTATCTCTTGGTTGCCTTAGTTCCCCTTGCTCCACCTAAGCCTGAAACAATGACAGGGTGGTGCAGCCCTGTACTAGAAAGGGCATGTTCCCTGGGTGATTAGGCCTAAGAAAGAATATGTAAAATCCTGTGAAACCTACTTTGTTTAGAATGCTCTCAGTTGAATGAGAAGGGTCCAAGGAGGAAGTAAGTTTGTTCCTCAAAGTTTTACAGCTCTTTGACCCTGACTCAAAGTAGGCCCTCAGAGTTCCTTGTTATTTGATCCTTACTTCCCTGCAATGAGTAATGAGCTTTACCTGAATTCTTGTATAAATGAACCCAATAAAAAGTCTGCTGGGACAGAAGAATGGGCGCCCTCCACTAGGGAGGGTGGCCAAGGCACTTTCCACTTGGAGAGTGGCCCCTCTGTCCCTACTTCTCCACAGAAAATTGCCTGTTTCTGTGTATGTTCATTTCTCGTGTGTTGACGAGCTATCGCAGCATTCTGGGGTCGCTGCTGGTCGGTGATCGCGCATCAGTAAGGTTACTTTCAGAGAACTCCCTTTTTTCCTCCACAGTTTCCCCTTAGTCATAGATCAATCTGAAGGATGCATTGATGACCAACCTTTTGGTCAGAGAGTGTGGTCTAATGGCACCAGGAAGGCTTATTCCTAGTAAGTCTCAGAATTGACCTTATCTTTTTGACCAGTGTGGATGGAGCAATACTGTAACCGTGAAATATGAGTGTAGGCAAAATCTTCCCAAAATAGAAGGGCAGGTAAATGGAAGACAGTCAAGTGTGATGGCCTTCACTGTGATAAAGCACTCCGAATCATTTGTCCTGTGACTTATCACTATTCAAGTTTTGCCTTCTATTTCATTTTTCTATATATGTATCTAGTATAAAATTTACATAAACTGTGAAAATAGTATTAACAGTTATGTTATACATGTTCAGTAATCATAAACAGTTGGACTATATAGAAAAATCCAAAGAATAACTATCATATCTAATATAATTAGCAGACAGGTAAAGACAAAATGGATTCTGAATTCAGTATCAATCTATAGGTGTGGAGGCCTTAGCAGTATCTTGGGGTAGCTCTCTACCTCTGATTTTAACAGCTTCTCATCCTAGAGGAGTTTTTGATGTCCACAGGTGGGGTAGATATCAATTCTGTTAAGTGTCTGATAAAATCCCTTCCAATGAGGTTGGAGAGTGTCTTTTATTTTATGTCTTTTTTAATAAACCAAATCTCCAGGTGGCAGTACAATGATCTATAAAATCTTTGTCTTCTGGTGGCTGGCTGTGAAAAAAAAACAAACAGTTACCAATTGATTATTTTCTTGGAGTGATTCTATCAAACATTGGCAATAATGTAAGATATCCTCTTTCTATAATGTCAGCTCATAAATTCCTTCATCTAAGCCCAGCTTAAATGCACTGTGGTACATGAGGGACTGCAAAAACTGAAAAGAAATGGGAAACCAGGGAACAGGAAGAACCAAGTGACTATCCTGGGTTTTCCATAGCCCATACTATTTGTTTAATTTACAACCACTGTTTACCCATACATTTTACCCTAGAAATTTTCATCACTTATTTTATGATGCTTTCCATGCAATTTCAAATCTTTTGAGGAGTTCTAGGAGCCCTTCTGAAACACCTCAGAGTAATTCCTACATAGATTGATGTTTTAACCCTAAAAATCTCAATGTGTAATGAAAACAAATCAATTAGCATTATTCAGCTTGGACATTTTATAACCTCTAGGGCCCTGGCTGATGTAGCTCAGATGATTGGGTGTTGGACTGCAAACTGAAAGGTCACTGGTTCAATTCCTTGTCAGTGCACATGCCTGGGTTATAGGCTCTGTGCTCTGCCCCCATTGGGGCACTTGCAGAAAGCATGTTTCTCTGTCACATAGATCTTTCTCTTCCTCTGTCTTTCCCCTCTCCCCCTCTCTCTAAAATAAAATAATTTTTTTAATGTATAACCTCTAGAAACACTTTTTGTACACATAAAGGTCAATTGTTAAGATGGACTTATTTTTGTAAAACCCAGGTAAAATAAAGATGTCTGTTTTACTTACACCAAAACCTTAAGCTAGATTTTATTTGCTAAGTATTATTCTCAGATCACATGAACTTGAAAACCATTTGAGTTAGTTTCTATATGTCTAAGAAATTTAGAATACCTAATCCTTATAAGCACTTGCCTTTAAATTAATTTTAATGATATCCAGAGGTAGAAAATTATCTCACATTTACACCATACATATATAGACATACATGGACACAAGCAGAGGACAATTGGATCCAAATTTTGTTTGGAAGCATTTTATAATTTGTCTGTCTTGAAAAATCATATCCTAAATGACCTTTCCCCCTTTTATCCTTAAAAATAAGGATCGCTATTTTTAATACTTCAAAGAACTGGGTTGACACCTAAATGACATCATAGCTTGATCTATCTGTCTAAACACTTTCCCTTTCTTTTTTTTGTAAAACCTTTTTATATAGGCTCATTTTTAAGTTCTGAGACAGTCTCCAATAATTTTGTTTCTATTCATTCTGCCCAATTTTGTAGCTAGCTTTTTCTAATTGTGCATATAAAAATTTAGGAGCATCAAAGGATCCTCATCTTGACCATCTCAGTTATAAATGGGAGGTGGACTGTGGTGGGCCTCGGCCTGGGAGACACAAATTTTCATGTTAATTTTGAGACTTATAGAGTCTGAACGAAATCTATCTGTTCACATCTCTAGATGTCACAAAAGGAGAATAGCCTCTTTCTTGAGGGACTCAGGGTCAAATTCTTCCCTGTTCCTATGTCCCTAAAAAGGTACTTTTTAGGCACTGTGGACTGGTTCCCCATCTACGGAGAGACAGATATGCAGCAAGCGGAGAGTTAGAAGTCTTCCTATAAGTATCTGGGCTGTTTTGGGCCATTCTGAGTAGGGTGGGTGCCGTCTTAATCTGTCCTTGAGGCTCTCATGGAAGTTAATGAAGAAAAGATGGTTAGCAAACATTTAGTCATCTCAAGATTAGTTTCCTCTTGGGAGTTTCCTTTAAAGTCATTATTTTCCCATTTGGTCCAGTATTTGGTTTATTTAGTGTTAAATACATTCTGGAAAAATATGTAGGCATTACTGGTTTCAAGAAAGTCTTATCCTACCAGGTGAATCGAGGCAGATTTGATTGGTAAAAATATATGTTGCCCCATACATTTCCTAGTTGGGAGGAAACAGGTTCTGAGTTTAAAACAGGCATTGGATATTTATCTGTACCATTTGTATAGAAGCTTACTCTGAGGGTGGGTGACAGGTGCCAGAGAAAAAGGGAGGGATTGGGTGAGTAAACTGAAGGGATTGAGAAGTACAAATTGGCAATCATAAAAGGGATATTCAACTTTTTTATAAATTTAGCCAAATTTGTCAGAAAACTGCCTTAATTCGGGAAAAGTCTGACATTGAAAAGGGAACCTGGACCCAAATAATGCCCTCTGATCCAGCAACCTCACAGAGAAGGGCTGAGGTAGTTCCTGAAAGGATGGCTGGGAGAAACCCAATACCCACTAGAGTGGTGGGGACAGACAGGGAGAGAGGTCCAGGAGGAGGAGTATGGAGAGGAATGGAGGGGGCATTAAAGAGTCAGGCAAAGGGGCAGAGAAGCAGCTTGAGGTTAAAGCGCCACTTTTTTTCCCTGCATTGAGAGGCACACCCAATTGTTCCCAGAATTTGGCAGCTCCCAGGTCTTCAGGAGGAGAATTTAGAGTGTTTTATAGACTTGGAGAGGAGGTGAGATTTTCTCCCTTTTTGTACCCTGGTTTTTACTTAATGTGGGCACAGTGGAGTCAGACCTAATTCCAGAAGGGAGTTGAATGCAGGACTTGGGTTAGACAGCTAAGGAACAGAGTCACCCCTGCTGGGTGATAGTGATTAAAGAGCATGGCCTTAAGGGATTGGAGAGCCGCTCAGCTAATAACAAATACAGCAATTATTCTGTAGCAGGATAGACACAGGCCACAATGGGGTAGAGATGTAAATAGAATAGTCAGAGAAAGGGAGTAAAAAGTCTTATGAGGCAAATTTGAATGAAAAAGCATACTTAGGAGAAAGAGGTCTGAAATCCCCACTGAAGGTGAAAATCTTGTCTCCTCAAGAACTAAACTAAAGTAGAGGATCAGGACTGGGACAAAAAAAAAAAAAAAAAAAAAAAAAAAAAAAAAAAAAAAAAAAAAAAAAACCCACAAAAAACCCTGAGACAGTAAAGATCAAGTTGGAGGGTAGTATTATAGTTAAGAGATGCATCCATCATTGGCTGGACTTCCTGGTCACCCACTTTGTACAGAGGTCAGGCTGAGTTACAATACAAAATCAAGCACTTGGGCTTGAGGTCGGTAAGTCCCAGAACCTTCAAGTTCCTTGGGTGAGATTGATTATTGCCCATGGTGAGAACTATGAAAATGGGAAGGATATCTCAAGGATGAGAACAAATTGGCAGAGCGGGGGTTGGGGGGCAGTTTACAGAAGCTGTCCCCACTTCAAATGATCTAGAGATCTGCTGCCAGAGTCGAATGTCCACGAACCTGAGTGCAGGTTGAACACAGATCTCTGTGGTTGTGCCTGAGCCCTGAGAGCAGACAGAACTCGGAACTCGGAACTCGGCAGGGAGATGGTCAGGGGCATCCCTCAGGGCCACCCCCCTGGGGAAGTGATAGACCCAGCACCTGGGTTTAAGACAATGAAATGAGTTGGGGGGTGTGGCAAAGCTATCACTTTTGACCAAACAGTTGTTTTCACCCTTTGATCCAGGGAGACTTACCTATTGCTGGCCATGGCCGTGTAGAGGATGAGGAAGAGGCTGTCCAGAGAGACAGAAAATGATCAGAATCCTCTCTCTGAACCTCACAGAGGACAGGGTTAGGGAGTAAGCCTGGGCCGAACTTCTGCTGCCCACTGCTCCCCTAGCCGCAAGTCTCAGGAGGCAGAGAAGAGGGAGTAATAGAGAATGTCCCCGTATGGGCCACCACAATGTTAGGGTGGTCAGTGATGTGAGCTGTGAAAGAATTCACAGAGAGAAGAAAGTGCAGAGAGTAAAGTTTGTATTCACTCTCCAAAAGGAGAGGGACATGGTGTGGAGAAGTACACCAACATTGAGGGGTGGGGGCTTAGAGCTTTTATTGGATTATAGTTGGATTAAAAAGGATGAAGGGGTTGCTGCTGTGTGAGGCCCCTGGACTGTTGGGGGTGTTGTAATACGAGGCTGTAGTTTGTTCTAATGTTATCTTCTGCCTGTTCCTATAAGCAGTGGTTAATCATGTTCTGTTTTTGCCTTCCAGTAATTTTCAGTCCTAGGGACAAGTTTAGGGGAGTAAAATGGTATTGACGTTTAACAAGGTCATAGGCCTGATCGGCAAATGGCACCACAATAGTAAATGCCCTGGCTTTGTCCTTTCAGTGGGGACCCAGTGGAGCGCAGTGGGTCCTTGCTTGTGCCTCCCACTCGGTCTACAGGGTGGTCCTGCCTGTGCTTCTCCAGAGCTTTGCCAACATGCTAAGTAAATGTCGACTTAAGGAATACCCAACCATGTAGAAAAATTTTATAAGAAATTATTTGATCCAAACTGACTATATCTGCCAGGGAACAAGATTGCAAATGCTTCAGAGAGTGACAGTTTTGCAGCTTCTTTTATACATTTGAAATGAAGGAGGGAAAATAAGGAAGTTTATCTGGAGGTGGGAGAAAGCAGGGTGTGAATTGGATTATAGAATGGTTAACCAGATTATGTATTCTCTTGAGGGTGGTTACAGTTTATTTCAAAGGTGCATTAACCTAAATGCACAGAAACAATGGACAGGGTTTACTTAAGGCAGATAAGCCTTTTACTAAAAAGGTTGTATGCCTGGTGTTTGACTCACCAGCGTGATCTGCCCAGTTAGGAATTAATGATCAGATTGCCCTGTGAGGTTACTTTCCATAGAACCCCTTTTCTTTTTTTCTCCACAGCTGACATAGGTTCTCAGGGAATCGCCTGGGTAGAGGAAGTGCTACTAGCCAGGTTAATGGAGACTGATTTGGTGCCTGCTGGCTGAGTGGGAGGAGGGCTTAACCAAGTTGACAACACTTTTGCTTTGGAGAGAGCTTCTCCCCCCCCCCCCCCCCCCACTGAGCCCTCACCGTGAAGTCAGACAGTTACATCCCTGGTGCTTTTTGAGTTGCTATCTCTTCACTGGAGCTTAGGGAAAGTGTATGTGAGTGAGTCTGTGTTTGGTCCATTTAAGAGGACACCTGGGTCTACAGTAGCCCTCTGTCTCACCTGGATGGAATCCCCACTGAGTCAGCTAGGTATTATGGGGACTTCTCTCCCAGGCACTCACTGGTGGTCTGGGCTGGGGAGCCTAGTGTGGGGCTGGGACCCCTTGCTCCTTAGGTAGGTCCTCCACAGCCAAGCTGGCCTTCCCAATTCTTAACTACCACACGTAGGTGTGGAACCAGCCTGTTTCAGATCTGTGTCTGTCTTAACAGTCTTGATGTATCTTCTTTATATCCTTAGTTATAGGAGTTCTGTTCAGCCAGTCTTCAGGTGGTCCTGAGGGTTGTTCTATAATTTAGTTGTAATTTTGATGTGGTTGTAGAATGAGGCCAGCACAGCGTTTACCTACTCCACCATCTTGACTCAAAAATTTCCCACTGGGGGATGATTTTAGAGATGCCTGGCAGCCCACCTTCTGCACTCCCTCTGAGTGGCCTGATTATTGTAATTAGCCTTTCATTTGTTCACATAAGTGAGTCATTACTTCACATAAATGAGTCATTTCACTCAACACAAATAGATTTAGGGTCTACTTGCCTATAGGACAGTATTCAAATTTCTCATTTAAACACCCAGGTTTCTCCAAAATTGTAATCTTATTCTTTGCTCTTTGTTTTCCTTTCTTAATCCCATTTATCTATGTTAATAATTTAAATAACTTAAACACCAGGCTTCTATGTAAACTTAAAACATAATTTAGGGTAAAAAAATCTATTATTTGAAAGTCTTTTGAAATATTCTAGAAAGCTCTAAATTGCAGCAAAAGTTTTTTGTTTTTTTTTTTACATGAGAGGAGAAATACTGAAGCTATTTCAATAATTTACATTATGTGGTGAGATGACATTTTTAAAGGTCATCACTAGTTTTCACTGTGGGAAAGGAAGTAACTGAAGAGAATCACTGTATTACTTTAACAGTTCAAGGTCCAGTAAGCCTACCTTATTTTCAGTAAGCCTACAAATAAAAATAAAAATTGGCAATTTTCAAATAAACAAAAATTGGCAGATGTTTCAAATGAAAATTGGTAAATTTCTCTTTTTGTACAATGCTCTTTTTTCTAAGGAATAAGATGCCTTTGTGTTTCTTATAGAAATAGTGGATCAAACTCCAAGGTCAACAAAACAGGGATGATTGCTGCATAGTTTGCAAATATTATATTGTGTGTGTGCGGGACCAGGGCTTTGTCACTACACTGGATAAGCTCTTCTAGAATGTTCCTAACCTTGGTATGGAAGACCAGATGAGTGTCATGAATGGTTTGAAGATGGCTGCCGTGACCCTGCTGAGTCTTAGAGATCTACAGAGGAGCAGAAAGTCAGGTTCAGCCGGGCTCCACTCACCGGGAACTGATTTCAGGTGTAAAAAATTACTCAACTGCATATTTATTACTTAAATTATAAAATTGATTTGAGAAACGAGATTCTGCTTGGAATCAAAGGGAGGAAAGGCCTTTTCTAGGTAAGACAGAGTAAATGAATAACAATACTTCACAAGGCGTGTGCCCCCTGTTACCAACCAATGTTAGCAATAGTGTCTTTCTTTCACTTGAACTGTTTCACGTTGACATCCCAAAGTACCTTTTAGTTTTACTGATAACATCGGAAAATGAGTCTGCTAGATGGTAATCTGCATTTTAATGAGTTACTTCTTTATTGCTTTTATTATGCTAGTCAGAAAAGAGAGATTTCTTTATTTTCAGAAAAGGAAGTGAATCCGTACTGCTAGTGGGTATTTACACTAGGCCAGGTCAATATTATTGTGTATTTCAAAATCCACTT
Organism: Tonatia bakeri; assembly: GCA_004024845.1. NCBI lineage: Eukaryota > Metazoa > Chordata > Mammalia > Chiroptera > Phyllostomidae > Tonatia > Tonatia bakeri. The sequence continues at coordinate 167,721 of PVIA01001408.1, forward strand.
ACTCTCCCTGGAGAAAGAAAGCATTTTCATATAATCTCACTTGCCAGATTATGTAGCCAGGTTATGTTACCAGAACAGCAATGGGGACCGCAGGCTTTTTCCTGTAATGTGATGGTATGCAATGATGGTCATGAAGTGCTAACGTTCTTTCATTCAATAGACTTTGGAAGCATCCTGATTTCACTTTCATTAAAAACAAAAATTTACTGTTAGAAAAAAAATACTTTGAACTCTCAAAGGCCTTGTCAAATAGTAGAGATACACACCATGAACTCAGGACAGAAGTATGGAACATTTTTATATAACTTACAAACCATGGGCTGGTAATGAGATGGCATTTCATGAAGAAGATTTATGTTACAAGAACTTCTACTGTGCAATAAATAATTCCAGGGCCTCTTAATTGACACACATTTCCCCAATGTGATCAGTATATACTTTCCTAATATGACTAATACATTTTCTGGATCAAAATTCTTTATCAGAGTCATGGACTCTTTAAGTTAGAGTAGACCTCAAGGCATCATCAGATTCAACACACTCTTCTTCAGGTAATAAAGTTACTTTTCATCCTTCTTTGCCCTCCCACTTGCTGTACAACCAGAAAAGAATTATTTCCATGAACAAATGTCCTCTTCTATTTTCCTTATTATTCTCCTCTGCCACATGTATTCTTATCCAATGGATTGTTTTAATCTTTGCATAGATCATAACAATTGTTCCTTTGGGCCACTGGAAATAGAGTGGTTTTTTAATCATTTAATTTATTTGGGTAACATTGTTAACGTTGGTTAATACCATATAAATTTCAGGTGTACAACTTTATAACACAACATCTGTATCCTCAATTGTGTGCTCACCACCCAAAACTAGTCTCCTTCCATCACCAGTATTTGACCTCCTTTACCCTCTTCATCTTCCCCTATTCCCCTTCCCCTTTGGTAAGCACTGTTCTGTTGTCTGTATCTATGAGTTTGTTTGTTAATTTGTTCCTTATCGTTTTATGTCCCATATATAGATGAAGTCATATAGTTCTTATCATTTTCCATCTGACTTATTTCACTTAATCTAATACTGTCAAGATCCATCCACATTGCTGCAAATGGAAATATTTTTCCTTTTAATGGCTAATATTCTATTGTATATATGTACCGCATCTTTATCCAATCACCCTTCGAATAACACATTGTTTCCTTGTTTTGGCTACTGTAAATGATGCTGTACTGAGAATAGGCATACATATGTCTTTTTGAATAAGTGTTTGGTTCTTTTTGTCATAATCAGTAAACAGTTGAGGCTGAATGAACCTCTGAAGGTAGAAGAGTCTTATTCTTAATCTTGATGAGTACTTTAAAATACAAAATACACGAAATATAAAAATTGACTTCACTAGATTAAAAACAGCATTAGTTTCTTTAGTTAATCATAGTGTTTCTGTGGTACCATAGATAAGTTTCCCCAGTGATTTTATATCATTTACTAGAGAATCAATTTTTCTGAGACAGGTGAAAAATCTGTCTTGGAAAATACATTAGGAAGCTTTATTCATTGTTCACAGCAACTGGCACACAGCTGGATAACCACTGGAAACTAGTCTTTACAGAAGATCCTGGAGCTGAGTATCTGTTGGTATCTCAGTGTCTCGTCTGCATCTCCATCACGTCTACCATTCTTCCCTTTCAATGTCTGCCGTGTCTTGCCATTCACTACGCTTACAATGTTTCCTGGACTTTCCTATGCACAGTGTTTTTTACCAAAGACTGGATGCTTTGTAATCCCCATGAGCCATACATGTTTTTGACTAGCAAGGAAGCAAAATTTGTTTGCTTGTTTTTTTTGTCTCCAAATTGACTTTCTACATATGCCTTTTAGATTTACCTCAATTTAGTTATCAGTATTCACTCTCAGACTCTCCCTGTCTTCCTCCCTCTTCCCCCTCTTTTTCTCTTTCCTCCTTCTCATCCTCCAACCCCTAAAAATTATGATCGTATTCTTAATCCATATGTTGCTAAAAAACACTGATGACCATTCAGGGTAGTAAATTGATATTTATTCTCTAATTTATATTTTTGAAATCTTCTTTTCCATTTGACTTTCCATAAAATTCTAGAAAGTAGAAAAACTTACATGCAGAAATTTGAAATTCCTGGACTTATATATGTATACTGCAAACTGAGGTAAAAGGGAGTCATTTCTAAGTGACCATTATTTCTGCATCTGTGGCTATAAGCAAGAAATAGAAAGGTTTGCTTAACCTCCTTACTTTCAACATAGCAAGGAGTTCTGGGGCAGCCCTTGCTTGACCAGAGAGTATAGGAACAAACACAGTTTTGCAGGAATATGATTTACAACTAGGAAGATGCCTGTGAATGCCTACTAGCTTTTCTGGATGCATAAAGAAGCAAGATGATTTCTTTTAATGAAAAGTTTTAGAGATTTTTCTCTTTGAGTGTCAAATGATGAATTCTGAAAAAGAAAATCTAGCATGCTAGAACTATAATATTGGAAGTTAATTATACCAATTAAAATAGGGTCAGGAAGATCTCTTCACAGCTGCGGTGAAGTGAAGCATTTGAAATTGTGGACAAGGGCTAGCATCCTGCTCTATAAACACATGGTTGTCATAATGTCGATGTCAACAGAAAGATGTGCAACCTCAGCTCTGAGATGTCCCAGAAAACATGTCAGGTAAACACTCGGGCAGAGGGTCTCTGCTGGGGTTCCTCGGATATCCACGTGCATTGTGGTTGTTAACAATTTCTTGGCTACTCCCCAATAATATTTATAGAATTAAATTTTTAAAATATCTACAAAACAATCTCAAGGCTTATAATGCTCTTTTGTTATCTTCATGAAAATGATAAAAAATAAAAGACCACAACCCCACTTACAATTTAAGTCTTTTTAAGAGTCTAATAATTTTTTTTTTAAATCAAATCAATGATCTACTCAAAGAAACTATGCTGGTGACGAATGCCTGGTCTTGGTATAGGAGGCCACAGATTGTATTCTATGAAGTGTTCTCTAATTCTCTGCCAAACTTGCAGGGATACAGTTATTTTGGCCACTTCTGTGCTTTTGTGCTATGAGAGAAAAGCACTTGGCCTACACAAGGATGGTTCTATATCCCAAGTATAGCTCCAACTAAGCCAGCAGCCCGAGTACAGCTTCATGTGCATCCTCACGTTTCCTCAATGCAGCCTAGCAAACGACCTTCACACACAAATGAGGACAACACAAACCGATAATGCTGGAAGACCATGATTGGAGAGCTTCACTTCAAAGCCTGATATGTGGCATTGCTTTCTATTCACACCTCTTTATGAAAAAAATTACCTGTCTGATCTGAAATTGTGCAGATGAAGTACTTTATCTAAAATCTCCTATGGAATGGGCCATTTGACTTGGCTTACCTGTCTGTGTTGGGTCTAAGGAACTCTGGAAGTGAAAAAGCTGGCTATACTCCAAGATCCTATAAGAGTAAGGAAGAGTCCTCAGCTCAGTTGTCTCATGGTGGAAGCTATTTGCTCAGTGTGATCTGTGGAGACACACCTCCTTTCAGGAAAGTGTGGCAGCTGAGTCTCTACTGAGGTGATGAGATGGCTAGATTCTGAGGGGGAGGGGCAGGTCATGCCATGAATTGGCTCCATTGTTTATTCTGCCCTTCAGATCCTTAGCTCATTGGGAAAGTTAGGTAGTGAGAGAAGGGCCTGCCAGTTGCTTTCATTGCTTTCTTTCACTCTGCTCCCATGAAAAGGAAGATCAGCATGTAGCAGCCACATGAACCTCTGAGCCATCCCTATCCCCCACATCTTCATGATCCGACATGAAAATCACTGGGCTGTACTTCACAGTTTTTATTAAAGGCATCAGATGGTCAGAGTTCCTACAGACATACGTCTAAGGCCATTACATTCAGTTTGGTTACCAACTCAAATGACAGCTGTGTTCAAATCTGTATGAGATAAAACTTTATTTGCAAATACACCTGACAAATTTGATACAATTATTATTAATCCTGTCATACTAATGCTGAAGAAATTTACTGGCATAAATTTTTTTTTAAGAACAATGTGCTACTCCTCCCAAAATTAGAACTATTACTTGCTAAACATTTTGTCCAAAGTGCATGGCAATTTACCACATGAAAAAAAATCCCAAGTCTGGTCTTCTTGGGCCAATATTTGACTGACTTTTAGTGAGTTCTGGACACATACCTAATCCTCTTTATTGTTGCTGTGTTCTTTCTCATTTGATGGGAATTATGTGAGACAAAAAAAAAAAAGTAAGGCTACCTTATGATTCCTGGGCTAATGATATTTATTCATAATTTGTGCCTTAATTTTACTTTGAGGATCAAAGTGTGTGGTAATAATCCCTCCAAGGGTCAAGAATTCACAATGAGACACACCAAACTATGTCCTAGCTCCTTTTCACATTATCGAGTTGGCACCACTTCCTAACAAATTGGTTGTTTCCCTGTCTCCCTCCTTCCCAACTTACAGAACAGAAAGACATAAGAAACCTCCCCTAGCACCTTCCCCATAACATGACTTTATAATCATAAAATAATATGGCCATGAGAGAGACCTCATCCTTTGATGTGACCATTGTCTGCAAGCATGACATTAGATGCATAATTTTAGGGCCCTAAATACAATTTTTAGCAAATATGTAATTGACTAAAACTAATTTATCACCTTGACTCCTGTTTTGCAGCCAGTTTATCTTAGAAGATTCACTGGAACATTAAATAACTTGAAAGTTATATGTTCTGTTAATACTGAATTTGAAAAGCATAATGAAAGCAATGTGATTTAGTAACCTGATGATAATATTTTCTAAGCAAAAGGCATAATTTTGATGTTTGATGGTATAGAATCTTGGGATCACAGTATCTCATGTGCTCCTGTGTTGAACCAAATCCAAATTTGTGTTCTGAAGAAGTTCTGGGTGGATCTTCTTAGTGCTCTTCTGCAGGAGGTTTGTGGTCATCTGGGTACCATGTTTCTCTGCCTGTTTCTACAGATCTGCCCTTAAGTCATCCAAAATAATTGCCAGGAAGTTTAATCTTGAACTTTTTTCTGCCCCAAACTATTCAGTTTTCAGCAGAATAATTGGGAACTTAGTCTCTGATGCAAAACCTGAATCTGAATCCTGGCTCTGTCATTTTCTGCCTTGTGTGATATCAAAGTTATGAATTTCAGTATATTTGTAAAATGAAAATAGTAACAGAACTTGCCTTATAGGTTTATTTTGAAGTTTAAATGAATATTTATACATAAAGTTTCATAATCACTCAGAAATATCTTAAAATTATTACCTAAACATCTGTTCTGGAAAATCATATTCATGGGCGATTTCTTGAAGTAGAATGGATGTTCCTTTATTCTTGTATTTAGCCAAATCATGGAAAAGCTTTTCACTTGTCGCATAGTGTTTTGACTCTATGAGGAAGTGTTTTTGGTGATTGTACTTGGGTGTCAAGTATCTATGTGTTTTACTCAGTATTCTACAAATAAACAGAACCAATAGGATGTGTGCATGCATGTGAGTGTGTGTGTACATATAGTCTGTCCAGAAAAAGTCCAGCCATTGTTAATATAACAAGAACAGTTTGTGTAACATTGATGTAACTTGGTAGCCAAGGAAAGTGGACTGGAATGTGCATGAATGAACAATGACGACTTCACTGTACTAGTCAATGGGGGCAGTATATGCTATTGAATAGGCATATGTACTGTGTGGATGCTGCATTCAAAATAACTGAAGGACTAGAGAAATAAATCTGCATCAAATTTTTTATATTAAGCTTGAACATTCCTTTGTGGAAACTATTTGGATGATTCAGAAGGCCGCAGCTATAGGCAACTGCTGATTGGCAGCTTCATCACAACAATGTGTCTGCTCATGCATCACGTCTCATGCAGTTTTGGTGAAACATCAAATCACCCAGGTGACTCAGCCCCCTACAGCCCAGAATTGGTGCCCTGTGACTTCTGGCTTTTCCCAAAACTAAAATCACCTTTGAAAGGGAAGAGATTTCAGACTGTCAGTGAGATTTAGGAACATTCGACAGGGCAGCTGATGGCAATTGGGAGACTGTGTTAGGTCCCAGGGTGCCTACTTTGATGGGGACTGAGGCATCATTGTCCTATGTACAATATTTCTTGTAGGTTCTTCAATAAATGTCTCTATTTTTCACATTGGATGTTTGGATACTTTCTAGACAGATCTTGTATGTCAGTATCTTTTCCAAGTGTTCTCCTAGTAAGATCTTTTTTCCTTTTTACATAAATCCATCAGGTTATTGTAATCCTGTTTGTTGGTCTGTGTGTCTGCAGAGATCTTAGCTTCCTTAAAAATTAGGACCATGTTTTGTTTATTGTTAAATCACCATCTCCTAACAATATTTTGACTACAACTCAATATTGTCCTAAATATTTGTTGAATAAATATATTAAAGCATACATTTTTACAAACCACTTCAAGTTTACTTCAAAATAATACACAACCTAATTACTACATAAAATTGTCTTCTAGTCTATTCCTAAAATACTTTGAATTTTAGAAATGCAATTCTAGATTGAGAGGAAAAGAGAGACACTAGATAATACTAGGCATTCATCTGAAAAGTTGACACAAACTCCAAGCTAATTAAATAAAAGAATAGGAATTGAAATACTAACCTTCAATTCTAACCTCTGCAACTCTTCTTTTTTTGTTGAATATTGGTTATTTTAAAAAGTGAGTTTAGTTGTTTTGGTGAGGAGGAAGGTGTGCTCAATCACTCCTCAAGAGGCTTTTAGGCTTTTTACAGAGGTGGTTGCTACCTGAAGAAGCATTTTCACAACTGTTTGACTTCAGGGAAGATGTTTCCGGTTGGGTATTTTGAGGTGACTGTCCGACTGTCCTCTGGTAGATTAAGCTCATGGATAAGACTTAGCAATTTAGTTGGTTTTCAGGTGTCAATCTATTCATTTACTTGTGACCCAGAATGCCTTAGTATTCCCAACTTAACCAGACTTTAAACAGGATGCTTCTGGACTCTAGGTCCCTGACTTCTCTTTTCTTAGAGCATTTATTTTAGAAAACTTGTAATTGTAAAATTTTAAATTTGCCTACATGATATATAAACCCTTGCAAAAGCTTCTTGCCAGTTTCACACCTTTCTCAAGGATGCGAGCCATGTTCTTGAAATGTAATTATCAAGTTAGTGCACCTATCTCCCAGTTTCTGTGGGAGTGCAAGAGCTGAACTTGAGCAGGCACCTTGCTCCCCATGTAAATCTATCTCCTGTCATAAAGATACGAGAAAGTTTACTTTTCTTTGGGAGAGGCTCAGATAACAAACACAGACCACTTACAACCTTGCAAAAATCCCAGCTATTAAAAATGTTCCAGTCATTTGAATTCAGACTGAGCCTGGCTACTCTGCCCTATTGCAGTAGCTTGAATAAAGTCTTTTTTGCCTGTGTAATTTTGCCCAGTGTAATCATTGCTTTGACATCTGGGTGCCAGATCTGTGGACACTGATTTGTATTAATGATGTTTTAAGCACTGATTTGCAAGTCAAAGTTCCATTTTTTATATCTCAGAAAGCTACGTGTTTCTGAACCAGCATCTCAGTCCCAACAAGGTGTATGCCATAAAGGTGCAGGCAGGAGTCCGATCTAAGAGATAACTGGTAAACTTAGAATTAAAGAAAATCAGATGTTCTCATCTAGCTTGTAACATTTACCACTTTTATTTTAGAATTGTTTTTGCTTAAAGAGCCATGGCTATGGTCTAATATGATAACTTCTTTCTATTAATTACTGCTGGTTGAACACTGACAATTTTTAAAAATTCTTCTCATTCCAAAGGGCTTAGTTTCTTCCTCTGTGACAGTGTTGAGTTCTACCTGAGTTCTATGCCCTTGGAAAATAGCAGTGATCAAGAAATCCCTCCCCGCTTCTGTGTTCCAGGATACGACTTCTTACAGAGAACCTGCATCCCAATATTACTTAGATAAGACTCTCAGATGAGCCTCTTATTTGCCTGTGATAAAGTCAGAGACAGGCTGTCCAAAATGCCTAGTCTTTGCTCAGAAATTACTTTCTGAACTGTTTGTCCCCATTGACCAATCTGAACAAAATACTTTCTAACTTAATTTGACCAAACTGTAGTTAGTCATGTTGCTTCCCCCAGACCCCTGAACTTTGGCCCAGTCTTGAGTTTAAACAAATTTTGGGCAATTAACCAAACACTGAAACGTGGAACGACCTCCCCTATACCATCTCTCCAAGAATTGGCTGACCACAAATGAAAACATTTCCTGTTCAACTATTGATTACACCATCTGCTTACCCCACTTTCCCACTTCTAGTCTTTCTAGTCTTGTTGACTCTTCCCTATAAAAGAAAATCCCTTTCTCTCTGATGTCTGGGATGCTTATAAACCTTTCAGTTGGAGTGTTATCTGTATTTTAAAAAGTCCCTCTGCCCCTATTGCAATAGTCTTTTCAAATAAAGTCTATCCTTATCTAAATCTGGATGTTGGTTGACACCTGAAAATGGTTGCCATTTTCACTGGTTGCCAAAATTTCTTCTATCTCTACAGCCTGTGGTTCTCAATTTTTAAATCTCCTTTCTGCTGTGCTACCTCAGTTATAAATTCAACTACAGAAGCATCTCAGGCTAGATGATTTTGCACCATGGAAAATTATGTGTAGATCAACATTCTAGACATATATTTAATTCACATTCTTTGATGAAGTACTACATATTTGTAGAATTTAATTAATTGATTTTGACAGATAACTCTGGAAAACTTAAACTAATAAAGTTTTTATAGGAAACTGAGAACAATTTAAAATTTACAAATTAAATTTCCTGAAGCAGCAACTTCAAAAGTTTATTGACTGCAATGTTCTTTAAAAATTGTGGCTGTAGGTTTTTATAGATTGTCTGAAGCCAATCTGAAGTTCAAGTTTGCTTCTATTTTGTGTCCTATTGCATATGAGCATTCAATCCCAAGATTAATGAAATGGCAACTACATATTAAGAGGATTTGAAAAGTTAAATAGGTGTAAATAGAAGCACACAATGGATTATAGAACCAAATTTATTTAAGATCATCTGTTATTTTGCAAGGCAGCTATACTCATCATGATGCTACCAAGGTTGCACTCACCTGTTATTTTGGACCAACCGCACTTTTCTGCTACTACCAGCTCCTGGCCTTACCATCCCCATGACAGCTGATGCATGTTTTCCATTTTATGCTTTCACTACTTTCCTAAAAAAAAGTTCCATGAAATTTGTTGTTTGGGGACTTAATTACCTAGAAGGAACAGGTAAAAATACTATTGTATTGTGGCAATGGCCCAGAGTAGAAGTCAGAAGTCCTGGGCACTAATATTGGTCTGTCATTTATTTATAGTGATTGTAGGTAGGTTATTGAACCTCTTCGGAGCCCTCATATCTTTTTATAGTGATTTCCTTTTTATCTATCTAACCATCCATCCATCCATCCATTCATATTCTTACCCTCTTCCCATTTGGCAACCATTAGCTTGTTCTCTATACTTAAGGATCTATTGTTTTATTTATGTGTTTGTTTTGTTTTTAAATTCTGCAAATACATGAAATCATATGGTATTTGTCTTTCTCTGTTTAACTTATTTCACTTAGCATGGTACCCTCTAGGTCCACTCAAGTTGTTAAAAGTATGCTGAATGTTCCATTGTGTATATATGCCACATCTTCTTTATCCATACCTCTGTTGATGGCCATACAGATGGCTATTACTAGTAATGCAGCAATGAAATAGGAGTGCATATATCTTTGAGTTAGTGTTTTTGTTTTCTTTGAATAAATACCCAGAAGTGGAATTACTGGATTATATAAAAGCTCTATTTTTAATTTATTGAGGAATCCCCATACTGTTTGCCATAGTAGCTGCACAAGGGTTCCCTTTTCTCCACATCCTTATCAGCACTTGTCATTTGTTGACTTAGTGATGATAGTCATTTTAAGAGGTGTTTTACTGTGGCTTTGATTTGCATTTCTCTGATAATTAGCAATGTTGAGCATCTTTGCATATGTCTGTTGGCCATCTGTAAGTGAAGCCTCCATTTCTTTAGGGTAATTCTTGCTTTAATGTGGACAAAAAGGCAATAAAGGGTAATATGAGCTTATTAATATTTAAATATTATTATTCCTTTCACATACCTATTTTATATTTTTAATAAATTCTGAGATACTTAAATTTAGAGGTCCTGTAGTTTCCTAACATATGAGTAAACACACAATAGTTGTTCAATAAGCACTTTTTAAAATGTGTGACTTGATACGAATGTATGACTGTATGCAATACTGAAAAATTCCACAAATAATTCAATAAACATTTATTGTGTGAACATTATTGTGCTACGTCCCTTAAGAGATACAAAAATGGATCAGACATGAATCCTGCCTCCCAGGCACTTACAGTCCACCAGAGGATAATCAGAAGTGTGTATAAATAACAAGATAAAATATTTTAAAAGTCCTAAGAGAGGTACAGAGCAGTGTCATAAGATTTCACAACAGAAATTACTCTAGCTTGGAAAATCATATAAAATTTCATGAAAATGAAATAATAAGGTGTACCTTAAAGCATAAGTAAAATTTGGATGTGGAGGAAGGGGAAAAATGTCCAGTTCAAAGGTCCCATATGAGGGTTCAGCAGCAGCTCAGCGTTGGTCGAGTATGTGTGTAAGTGCAGTGGAAACTTAAAGGATGACTAGAAGAGAGCTCCATTAAAATTGCGATTGTTAGTACTTATTGTCCTGCAATTTTTTCTTATAAACAAACAAAAAGTACCACTACTTGGCATCCTTCTTAGAGTAACCAAAAAATTCACCCTAACATTTTTAAGTAAGCAATTTCTGGTTAGCTTCCATATATTAATCTACTATTAAGTTCCTAGGACTGGAGAAAAGCAAAAGTAAAAAAAATGTAGGATTTTGTTTTATGTTGATGAATATTACAGTTTTATAAGGAATATTAGTCATATATTAGATTTGTGTTTTAAACATAGTTTTTGTGTTTTCAAGCATATACTTGTAAGTGGGTATTTTCCCGAGGATTTTACAGTTTGGAATGGAAACTTCATACATGGTTTTCATTCACTCTACAGGTTACTGAGATGGAGCAGAGCATTATGAATCTATATATGTATAGTACGTATGTATACAGACATATACATATATGTATATATTTATCCATAGATATAACCTACAGATAGATGATATAGGTGGTTAGATATAAAGAGAATATATTAAATATTATTCTAGTCCTATCAGTAGGAAGTATCTTGTAAATTTAATAGGCATTTAATATTATAGTTACATTATAATTAGCATGAAGTTTATTTTATTGAAAAATCTGTCCTTAGTTATGGTATACTCTTTTTTGCATAATGATGTCACTTTGATATTCAAAATCTGCTTAAAAATATACTTTTAACATCTTTACATTGAGAACATTATCTGACAGGAGTTCAGCCTGAGCTGGACGGCTTTTAAGGCTCTAGCTTGGCGGCGCACTTGAGTGTTGAAGCACCTTTGTCTCCGCCCCGAGGCCTGCAGGGTGGGGTCCCTAAGGTCCTGGATGGCAAGAGCGGCTTGCTTGAGTTTCTGACAGACCACAGAAAACAATGCATCTCAGGTTTAATAACAAATGAATCTGTTGATTTGGCCAAAAAGTCCGTATTTTTTTTTCCATAAAATAAAACACATTTTTTATGTTCGCCAGTAACTTTATTGATTTGGATATTTTGAGTATGTCAGCTATATCCCACTGTTGGCTTCTGGTGGATGGAGGCCAGGGTGCTGCTAAACATCTTCCAATGCGTAAGACAGCCCCACAGCAAAGTATCCTTTGGCCGAAATGTCAATAGTACCATGAAACTTCACAAACCACTTTTGACACGTTCAGTCAGTCACAGCACCTTCTCCATACACCGCACAAATCTTTTTTCTGCATTTCAGTTGTGTTTTTTACTTTTCTTGAAATAATAAAATATAAAATGCCCAAAATGTGTGTTTTCTTCTATCTTCAGTATTAAAATGGCTGAGCAAAAATTCACCACTTTTGATTTTTTTTAGAAGCATTCTGATATGGCAGCTGCCACAATACAATCTAACAAAATTGTTTCCAATGAAGTTAAAGCAACTAAGTACTACTGGAGTCATTGTATGAAAAAAAAACTAAACGAACTTTTTGGCCATCACCTCTCTCCACTCCCTTCTCTTACACTAAAAAGTGCAAACTAATCATCCACTCGTTGAAAAAAATAAATAAAACAAGGAAATTGTTGAAATCCTTCCATGGTGTTTCCAACTTAATGCAGCTCTGAGGGAGCGGGCCGTCACCCACGTGGCTCTGACACTAGGGAGGACAGTAGGGATTGTTTTGCACTCAGCTCACCTCAGACTTCCCACTTTCCAAACCAGAGACAAGTCATCTAGTACTGAATACATGCACACACTTTCCTTCTGCTTGAGAAGACATAGATTTCTTAAAGCCCTGAAGAAGTTCATTTTTTTTGTATGCTATGAAAAACTGTAGTACAAGTAGTTTCTTTTGTGAAACATGCAGTGAATTTCATTACTTATAATAAACATTTTCCCTGTATTATTTTTTGTATGGTAACTTACTATTTTCTACTAGTTGTCTTTCTGCCATAAGATAGAAAAAAAAAACATTTAAGTAAGAGTATGATGGCAGCAGGTCTCTGACAAACCCCATTTACATGGCACATTTTTCCAAAGGGTGTTTGCGTAGAAAATACAGCAGCACTAAACAAACCTACTATTACATTTGAGAAATCATTAGCCTCAAAGGAGTAATAATGGTATGCTATTAAAATCATGAATACATTTTCAGTATCTGTATTCAAAAAAAGTTTATAAATATGTAAATTTTCATTCAACAAATCTAAAATAAAATGCACTAAAAAACTGATATGTAGACAAAAGTTTATTTACACCATACAACATTTTAAATATTTTATACACAGCTGCAGCAGAGAAAGCTACTCAGAGCTTTCTAGAGAAAACTGCAATAATAAAGATGTGAAATATATTATTCATATAAAAGTGAGATTATTACTTTATTGCATTTAAAGCAATGAAGAATGTAGCTCAACAAACATTCATTTAATGACAAAAACTTTGCTTTTATATTATAAAGTAAAAAGTGTAGTAATGGCCAAACAGACTGTTATAAACTTTAAAAACTGCATAAATATATACATTGTGCTTCATGGTGAAGTTTTTTGAAAACTAAACCATATGAAGCGGTTACAACATGAATCGTTGCTTGAGGTTTATCTATAAAGATTACCTTACAAATCCATTCCACGGGTACTTACAACACAGGATGGTCAGAACTGTACACCTGGTCCTCTCTCCACTAGCTTAACTAGGGAGAAGTTACCTTACGCAAAAACCACTGACATTTGGCACATGAAGGTCCTGACATAGGATAGTCACCCTGTCCAGGTAGAAATGTCAGCCTTCCCAAGTCTTAAGTGTCAGTGCAATAAATTTTGTCTCCATCTCAGTCCATTTCGATTTTGTTAAACTTCTGTTTGAAAGTCACCCTCTTGCACATCCAGAGGCAAATTCAGACACTTCTCCCACTCTGCTGGCCTCAGTTCCAAAGCATCCTTTGCCTCTGTATCTAAGACATTGATTGTGGTATAATGTTGGTATTCACTGGGGTTTTTGAAAGTGTCCCATGGATTCTTGTTTGGTGCTGGATTTTCCTGTTGAGAAGAGAGAAGAGAGTCATTTACTTGATGACTAGGATTGCTGCTTGTTGAAGTTTCCAGGAAGAGAGTGTGTTTGTAACCTTAATCCAGTTTATGTGATACAGAGATGATTTAAAATTGTGGCCAGCTGCAGGAAATGGTTTTGATTTAAGTTTTCTTTCATTGAACAAACTGATGAACACCTTCTTGAAGTTATCCTAAAATTCTCCAGCAATCAAAGGAAGTGAATAGCATTATGGGAGGCAAAGTAGACCCTGATTTGTTTTGGGCATCTCAAGGGACGTCAGGATGGCTGTACGTGCAGGTAGGAAGTAGCACCAAATTACCGCTAAGATTACATGTAGCAAATTTTAAGCATTCTCCAGAATCTCAGGGGGGATAAACACAATTTGAGGATATGTAACAGGGCCTATTATGTAACAATGAAAGCAGTTGTCCAAACTGGCCTTTTTTCATACTGAATTTTGATCACTGTCTTTGCTTAGTTTTTCTTCAAGAAATTATTCTTTTTAGAATATTAAAATGATGCTATGTTCTGTGTAATATATTTTTTTTCCCTGCTGTGCATTCCCCACAATTTGTATATATTTGGGTGGCACATTAACTTCATAAAAATTAGCCTTCCCTTCAAAGAGCACAGCTTTTTAAAAATGATATCCAGCAATATAATGCTTAAAAAAAAAACTGTCTACCAGCTACCCTTCCTTCTTATATTTCATAGTATATACTGTCCTGTTACCTTAGATCTGCATAATTATGACTGTACCCAAGCCTCCCATGTTGCAGGTTATAGGTGCTCAGTAAATATATGAGTGGACATCATTTGAAGTTTCTGTAGCCAATATTTTGCTAAGATTTTGTGGCGAACTTGCTTTAGTTTAAGTGAGGGAATTTGAAGGAATAGACAAAGCTGAGTAACTTCGAAGAATAAGCAAGCAATCATGAGTGAAAGCTCCTTACAAAAAAATTAAAACAACTACAGTTGCTGAACGCGTTCTTTACTCCATCCCTACCCAAAATTTTGGCCTTTAACTAATTATAATCAATTATCAGGGAGGACATAAAACAGGTACTTGATTAGTATCTGCATTCCAATCAGTATATTAAAAATCATTCTAAAGTATAGATAAGAAAAGAGACAACCTGTAGAAATACTCATAACTAGAGAATAAATTATCAAAGTCTTCAATATAGAAGATGTTTCAGCACTTATTAGCCTCAATCATGACAACATACAAGAAAAAAATAGCTAAAGATTTAATAAAAAGTTCACCTGTAGGATATGTGCAGGGGATTAATTCTGATGTAGTATAATATCCTCAAGTTTCATGCACTGTAATCTTGCAACTCACCCCTTATTTCTCCTTCCTTTCTTTCCTCTCTCCTTCTTTGCCTCCCTTCAACCAGTACTGATCAGCTGCTCTGTGCTGGGCATTGTATTAGGCTTTAGGGAGAATAAGGCGATAAACCAAACACGGAAAAGCAGCACGGTCCACTAGGGAGCGTAAGATTCAAAGCCTGATACATGCAGGTCCAGATTCCAGTTGCTCCACTTTGTCTGAATGTGACTTGAGCAATTTACTCAATTTCTCTGAACATCAACGGTCATATTTGTAAAACAGAGATAAATAAGCTTTGTATCGTGGGCCAAAGGATTGGCAGATCATTACCTTCTTGGTGGGGTTGCAAAAATAAAAAGTGGAGCTGCCTAGCATAACACCTGGTATTTAGTAAATGCTCACAATATAGTAACCATACTTATGAAGGTGTTTATAGTTAAATGGAGGAACAAAAATATAGGTAGCATTATATATATGGTCAAGGAGGGTGGAAAGGTGGCTTCCTTTTGTGGAAAGCACATAAACCTTGCCCATAAGAGTGACAATAGGGCTGGCTTAGAATGGCGGGCTTGGTCAAGAAGACATGTGGGGTTGGAGGTTAGATGGCTGAACAGTCATACATGCTAAGAAGTAAAATCCCACAGAGCATGGAGATGGGACAACTCAGAAAAATGACTAATTTATTTTAGTTGCAGTACAAAAGAATAGCAGGAAAAACAAAACAAAAGAACAAAAATAGGCAGAAGGTGAATGAGGGTCTTTATATGCCAGGCTAGTACATTTGGAATTTATTTTGTAGTTTGGGGGTACTACAGTGACCTGAATCCTCAATCAGCAATTGAAACATCCACTGGTATGAAATCAAGCCACAGAATCAATTTATCCATCTTAGTAGGGCTGTGTCTACAGCCTCCTGAGAATCCTTAGTTTGACAGAAAGTTTAGTCCTAAAAGGATTCCTGATGTGTAAAGTGTTAGTTCACTTGCTTTGAAAATAGGGGTTTCATTATGTTTGGAACAGGTATGATTTTCCTTTTATATTCTGAAGATCAAGCACCATAGGAACATGAACTAAAGTGGCCAATTTTAAACTTTGTCAGAATGTCTAGATTCTAATTTCAAAGAGTATCACTGCCTGTGTATGACTGATTAAATTTCTGGGAGGTTCTATTAGTGGGTAATAAATTAAGGTTGGCTTTCATGTTCATGTCCTCTGGCACCCCATGGCTGTCCCAGCTGAACTGAGGTTCTCACCATTGTTCACAAATGTGTGGACACCCTTTAGGTGAGAAGCCCTGTGCTGCTTTAGTGCTGAAGAGTTACTGCGCCAGCCATCAGAGTGGCACAGGATCTGTAGGGATTGATGGGGGCTGGTAGTCAGGGAATGCTGCCCACGAGTTACCGATCTTCCTGTGTGGTTGCATGCGACAAGAGCAAAGCCTACAGATCCTCATATGGAAAGCTGTAACATTTTCAGTAGTTCAAGTGAATGAATGATAGACTGTGGAACAGCCCAAACAGATCACTGAATTTGACAGTGAGAGCTACAGGGGCCAGGAAAGGTTTCAGTGGAGGCCTGAATCTTAGAAGATTCAGTCAGAGTTAGTATAACCTCCTGAATTTATGCAGCTGTATTTTGTTTACTTATTTTTTGAGCTCAAGTACAGAACAGAGAAAATGAGAGTCAAACTGAAACGTGTAAAAAAAGGCCTGCTAAATTATAAACTCAATATAAGCCAACATGCATGAAACCTCCAAAAATGCTACTTTTTGGAAATAAATAGAATGTTAGCTGAATGTGAGAATTCAGAGCCACCCAAAACACAGCAGAGCTGCCCGAGTGTTTCCTGTCGCTCACAGGTCCAGGGGCAGGCTAGCTATATCACTCGTGGATAAGCCCCTCCCTCCCTCCCTCCATCCTTTACTCCTTTCTTCCCTCCATTTTTCTTTCTTTCCTTCTGCCAACCTACCAATCTTGGGGACAAATTGAAAAAGAATAACATTTATTCCATATTCTAAAAGCAAAAATTAGGAGAAGCTTCTTGGGGAAAAAGAGATCTTGATGGAGAATACTTTGTGAGGCACGTTCAAAGTAGAGAGCTCTTTCAACAATGCCTTCTCCTTGCAGTGCGATTTAGATTCTGCCCTGCCTGGAAGCAGGGAAATGGACTAAATGGTCTTTGGTTTGCCTTTGATTCCCCAAATTCTACATAATTACCATCATTTGCAGTGCTAGGCAGGTGTTGTAAGCTACTTGCCAAAAAAGAAGGGGGGTGGTGGGAAACTTGATCAAGATTTTTGTTTTGAAAATGTCTTTCTCTACCCAATTATCCAATTTTTCATTAGCAATATGCTACTCCAAATTATGACTGAACTAATGATAATGGACTCACATGTTCATTATTAATCAAAATTAGAAAATAAGAAACTAAGAAACTTTTTACTGTTCTCAGAAATTTAGGACAATAGTCAAGTAGCAATGACAACTCTGTCCTTCCTACTCCTACCTCCCAAATGATAAATACACACAAATCTTTTCTAGAAAAGATATGCTGCTATAGAAATGTGGTATAATTAGTAGACTATTTTGGTTGTCAAGAAGCTGAGATACAGATATTTGTGCCATTAATGATTTAATAGCCTGACCATAGAATAAGGGGAAGTTACAATGGTATTATAGTGGCCAGCTCTATCTGTTGTATGACCCTTTCAAGATTTGTAAATATAACCTTCTCCTTTTATTTTAAACAAATACAGTTTTTCAGTTTATTTCAATGTTAGCTTTCAATATTCCATAAAGAGTAGCTAATGTGTTTGGGTCTAATCTCAATGATGCAATTCTTATTTGCTTGCTAACTAAAAATTGACAGCTTAATCTTTGGAGATGCAAAAGAACCATTCACTACATTTAAGTGTCTTCTATATGCCTAGCATTGTGCTGGTAACTATACATAGTGCATGCTTCCTGCTGTAAGGAGGAAAAGACACAAACTATTTACAGACCAATTAAGAGTCAAAGTGTATTTCTTATAACTGTCATTGAACAAGCACAGTTTGAACTATCATAAATATATAATAAATCAAGAGCAGCCCTTTACTGATAACTTACCATGACTACTTGACATGTACTAGTATTGAGAGGAACACAAGGAAAACATAAAGACATATAAATTCTTGGTCTTGATAAACTAATGTTATTGACTGAGAAGTTAGGATTAATACTCATTCATAACACACACATACCAGAGTTGCTAGAGTTAGAAGGTGATCCAACACCATGCACCTTAGAGAGAGAGAGAGGTAGATAGATGGATAGATAGGTCTCAGAAAGATAGGAGGAGGAGGAGGTGCATCAAAGGAATGCAGAGGTTCAGAAGAAAGCACCTCATTTGGAGTGAAGAGTAGTGTCAGGTGGAGTCTCAGCTTCTTACCTTCTCAAGTGCCCTACCTGCTTTGGAAAGTGCTGTGAGGCACGAAGGAGGCATACATTAATTACTGTTTCCTATGCTCAATTTAGGAGAAAATTGAACTTTAGAAACTTGAGCTGGGTAACTGGCTCAAGATCAGATAGTTCTTGGTTGAGCTTCCTACTACTATACTGCTTTCTAGCCTCCTGATCCGGTGCCTTCACAAATAATTATGCAGCCTTCTCTGGAGCTCTGACTATGGCATGCACATGGTAACTGTAAAATATCATTTTATTGGATGAAGTCTGATGCTAGGATTGTAGTAGTGCGAATGAATAAGAAAAGAATGGCCACAGCAACAGTCAAGGGCCTCTGTGTTGATGTGTCTCCCAAATCTGAAGATAAAACCTACCCCTCTGGTTTCAGGTAACAACTCATTTGAGTTGTATATATAATATTTACATTTTACAATCTTAAAATGCCAGGTCTTCAAGGAAAATGGAAAAACTTTTTTATTTGGGTATTTGAATGAATTTTTAACTCTGACAAGAGAGTCAGGTGAAGCCAACACATTTTTGATATGTAACTATTTTCAATTAAAGCTTATAAATGAGAACATTTGAAATAAGAATAAAAATGCTTAAAGATTATGTCATTTGTAATTTGCCTCTGTGCACATTCCAAAGTACATTTTGGGGGGGTTATTTCTTTTCTGCACATCCCACTCTTGTTCCCAAGACAATTAGGAGCTCCCGGGGGGGCAGGTATAATAGCTAACATGACTTGTTATTAGTGTAGCATCAGATACTGATGAAGCAGAGTACTCACCATACTGCTTGTATTTGGTATATCCCGAAATCTATCCAAAGTCTGAAACTTCTGATTTAATTCCTGAAACAGTTCCATATGCCTCTTCCTTGTATGCATGACCTTCTGCAAAAGAGAATAGGATGGCTCTCATTTCTAACTTGATTCATGCATTAACAAAGCAATGTAATATATATGCCTTACTAATAAGGGAAATTAAGTTTGGCAGGAACAAGGAGATCCTAAAAGGTGCCACAAATGCAAATGAGGTGCACCAAATCCTTGTCTTATAGTCAGCACTTCTTGAACATGAAGAATTGGCTTTTACTTCCACTTACAAGATTACCAAAAAATACTTTTCTCTTTTGGGTACATTAAAAACATAGCAGTCATTCCTGTGTAAGATTTTCATCATTTAGAGTTAAAACTGTTTTACAAAAATTGTTACAATAAAAAAAATGTTAAAAAATTTGGACTTGTAAAGCATCTGCGTCTCTCAATGTTTGCCATGGGAAATATTATTTTTTTTTATGTTTTATTTCTGTAAACACTAAGACCCTAACTGACTGTATTAAAGGGGGAACAGACTCCCGGGCCCTGCCATTTAACGCTGACTCAAAGCACTGAAGTGTCTGAAGTATAGATACGATATAAAATCTTATACTTTCCGAGTGAATACTGATTGAGCTTCGCAGAAAGAAAATCTGACCCATAGGTTTTATTTATTTGTTCATGAAATGGTACAGAATCTTAACAGTTAGGATTCAGAGCATAAACTGTGTGGTCGATGAATCCCTACAATCACAGACACAAATATATTATTACTTCTCATCTCTGGTTACAGTCTTTTCTCCCAACTTCATCATAAGTCAACAAAGAGTCACAAATAAACATGACCTTGTGGTTAAGTACCATGGGCTGAATCTTTTTCTATTACAGAGCATTTAAAAGAAGAGTAAGAGAATAAATTCATTTTATTTACAAGTGTTATTTTAAAGGATAAAATACCTTCCTCAATTTTGACTTTTACAAAAGTCAAAACAGTATTCAGTGATTCTCCAAGATTGTTTTCATGTGATTTCATAGTATTTTTAAGCATGTGCTTCATAACTTATCATTTCATCAGGTGGGTTGCACGGGTATATTATATTCATACCTATGCTATAATTGAAACATTTGGTATGTTTTAATTACCAAATATGTTTCAAAGGAAGGATTTGTATTGAAAAAGAAATATATCTTTGGGGGAAGATTGATAATGCCCAATTTTCTTCTAAAAAGACACTTGTGGAGAACATTTTATCTCTTTCAGAAAAAAAGACAAAAGATAAATGCAAATTGAATCTTCGATACATTTTCAAAAGCCTTATTCTCTTTTATGTCAACTTTAATTTTCTATATTTAAAGGATCTGTGTTTAGACAATACTTTGCCTCGCTAATTTCTTCTCTTTTTATTAGCCTACTTTTATTTTAGACAATTCTGCCACTTTAGGTGTTGCTACAGCCAAATTATTTTCATCTATGCTCCTCTTAGCTCTAGGAACTGGCTGTTGCCGAATCAGGTGGTTGAGGATGAGAACATGGCAACATTACTTATGACGGGGACGTGAGACATAGCAAGCAATTACAGAGTGATTAACTTCCCATCAGTTTTGGGGAGAGTACAGGAAACAGATCTGCAAGATTTACAGGGAAATACCAGGCAAACATAATTTGACTAATGATGGCTGATAGAGATTTATGATGGAGAGGATTTGCTTAAGCAACTCAGTGGAGGGATTTGGAGGACCAGGTAGCTGGCAAACACTGCGGTACATTCCCTCCCTGGGGAAGCAGATACTCACTCCCATTCATTACCAGGTCCTAAGATGCTGATTAAAATATGGATTTGTGGACAAGAAATACCTTTTTTAAAAGAAACCATAATAATCAGGATATTGAAGACTGGTTCTACTTTACAAATAGTATTTTTCATGTTAATGAATCTTACTATGGAGTTATGTTCTGCTATGGTGCTGTACAAGCGATGCCACACTACTGACATTTCTTTAAAGGTATCTCATTCCATCAGCTGATACACCACATGTTGTGCGAGAAGCTGGCACAAGGGTGTGCAAAATCTGGCAGAGTTCCTGCCCTCTTATAGCTTGAGGTATAATGGGGGACATGGGTATTAATTACATAATAACTCAAATCCACATTAAATTACAACTGTGATAAGGAAAACAAATGGTGGGGTTATGAGAGTAAGTGATACAGGAATTTTCTGGGAGAAATCCAACTGAGGCAGGTTCATACATTTTGATGTATTCATTTTTAAGTTGAAAATTCTGAAATCAGTCCTCCCAGCATCTGTCTGTTCTCTATTTTCTAAAAATTTGTAGAATTTCTGGTACATTTTTAATCTTATGCCTGAATTGTCTTCTAAGAAGGAATTGTCCTCCTAAGAAGGAATACATTGTCTTCTAAGATAGTGGATATTATTGGCACAGCTCCCTCATGCTTCGGTGGGCCTGTGAGGATTTCTATTTGTTCAACCTCCTTTTATCTTTCCTCTCATAAGAGGATCCCCACTTTGCTTTGGGGAGCTATAACTTCCCATGCCATTGAAAATGTGGATTAAGATCCCTACCATTCCCTGGTCAAGAAGTGATTTATTTTCCATATCCTTCCAACAAAGTTCTTTTTCGTTTGTTAGTCAAAGACACTCTCTGTATCTTGCAACCAAATATCTCTATTGGATAAAGCATGTTTAATGAATCAAAGTCTCAAATGTATCTCATAGAAATGAGGATACATTAACTGACAGGAGTTTTTATAATCATAGTCTGATTGAATGGGCAGCACCTGATTCTAAACTGAGTAGATTTTGAGAAGTTGGATTGCTTGGACATACTCAAAAATGTATGTAGTAGACACCAATGTTATATAACCCAAAAGCAATTTTGCATTGTTGTACATGGGTTCATGAAAGCTACTCTGAATAATAAAGCTCAAGGACCCTGAAATAATAAAGCTCAGGGACTCTGAAATTAATATGGACACAAATAAAAAATATGGATCTGAAATCTGGGGCTTTTCGTACATAAAAAAACATTAATTGTTAATGTAGCCTCATGCCAGATAATCATTTTAATTTGAAATTCCCACTTTCGTACAGCCAGAAATCACCATAGAGATGATTGCCTGGCAGCTCTGACAGAAGGACCACATTGGAGCTGCCAGTCCTCAGCTCATGCATCTGTCCTGGGCTCCATTTGGTTCTCCCAATGTGATTCCTTCCTGTTACACACTAAAGTGCATAGTTCAGTCTTTTGCCTTTTTAAGTGGGGAAGGTTCCAGTGACACAAAAGCCAGCATTGTAGCAGATACTGGAGAGTTTCTAACCTAGCAAACTTGGAGGGTAGAAACTTAGTGGTGGTTTTAGTTTTCATAAGTAATAAGGGTTTCCCCTTATTTAGTTACTTCTCTGAATTATGATTTATTTGTAGCATGTGTACATTTGATGGTCTTAACCCCCTAATCAGAAGTTTTCATTCTCATAAATCTTACTGGTCCATTTTAATGGTTATTTTGGGGTTTTAACTGACATTAGGGTTTCTCTCTTTACCTTTTTCTTTCTTCTGTGACTCAAACATCCTGTGTCCCAAAGAAATGAACTTCTGTGGAAAACTAAATTTAGAACTCAGTTTTCTAAAACTTTGTAATAAAATTGTAACTCATATGGATTTTCTATTTAAATAAATATATTCTAATTGGCGGTCTATAAAAAAATTCAGGTTCCTTTAGTTATAATGCCTGTCAAATATTATAGACATCTTTTGCAATAAAGATAAAGGCTTGGTAATAGTCCCTTCCACTCAAATTATCACTCAACATTTTTTGAAGCAGTATGTGAACCTAGATCTAAACTATACAAAAATATTGTATCATGAATAGCTTGTTTTCATTTTATATCTTTATAACTCAAGGGAGAAAGTCTTTGCAGCCTCTTAATTATTGATTTTAGGAAAAAATAATTAGAAAGCACTGTCATGGAATTTCAGTTATTGAAGAGAGATTAGTATGTAAAAACCTGTTTATCTTGAGCACCTACTATACCCCAGGCAGTCTCCTAGATTAAATACTGGGGACGTGTCAAATCTAACGGCTCTAGGTCTGAACAAACTGGGATTTAGATCTCATTCCATCACTTTTAGGTTGTGTGGTCTGAGGCACAAAATTCAGTCATCCTTTAGCCCCAGTCTCAGTACTCGGAATAACCTTGCAAGGTTGTTTTGAAGATTTAAAAAGGGATATAAGCCACTTATCAGTGGAGCACACAGATAAGAGCCACTTAAGAAATGGTAGCCATTATCTTCCTTAATCCTCACAATGACCCCAGGAGGTAGCAGTCATCCTCTCATCCATTTTACTGATTAGGAGACTGGAGCTCAAGAGGCTCAGTAAAGTGCCCATGCTCACACAGGTGGTGAGAGAGAAGAATTCATCCTGAATCCAGCCAGTTCTCTTTGTGTGCTGCTATCTTAGATATATCCCATAGATTCAGGAAGCACTCTCCTTTGGACTATTCAAGTTTGTCATTATGCCTATTCAGATGGGAATTGAGATGCATCAATCTAAGGTGAATTAGGTGCTTTTGGTAGTCAGCTCATAAACTCTGTGGATATTGATCCCCCTGCAGCTCTCCCACAGGGCTGCATTTATCTTTTGAAAGGCTGGTCTACCTGTTTTTTCTCAGAATGCCTCCTGGGCAGTGACTTTGTATCCCTGACATATAGCACAGTGTTTGGCATTCAGCAGGGGATGGATAAATGTGTAAGGAATAAAGCAAAAGGATGAGATGGCATAGGCATAGAAACTCAGGAAGATGCCTATAACACAGAAGGCCTTCCCTCCTATTGAAAATGTATTCCCACTGGAAGGAAGGCTCACTGCATTGGCTTCAGGCATGAATCCTGTCTCCTCCTGCCCCCTCCCCGATCCTATAGCGCTCTTATTTTCCATACCAGTGGTTCATAAAGCACCTGTAGGTAGGTTTGGTACAAATGGCTTAGAGCAGGAGTGTCCAATCTTTTGTTGTCTCTGAGCCACACTGGAAGAAGAGTTGTCTTGGGCCACACATTAAACACATTGCAGCACGTTATCACAAAATATCTCACTGTTTTAAGTAAATTTACAATTCTGGGTTGGGCCACAAGCAGAGCCACAGGTTGGAAACCCCTGGTTTAAAGGTTCTCTCCTCTAAATTCAAAATGTGAATCATAGAGTTGGGATTTCTTTAAGTCTGAATTACAGGTAAGATAGGCATTATTATATATGTGGACTTTTAGCAAACTGTTAGAAAAAGCTGGAGAATCGCCTGACTATAAACTTTAGACTATGCATCCTGGAAATTGTGTGCTGATAGCAATTAGAAAACCACTTCGCCTGAATTCCAGCCTTAGGATATTGCCACTGCCCGTATTTACTATTCTAAAATTATGGTTATTTTCATCCTTTACTGCTTTGCATATAAGGCTTCCATCCGGAGTGGGCTGTTGAATACCAATCTAAAACGAATGTCAAAATTCATGTTAAGGAAGCAACACACATCGCGGAAATTTAGCTTGATTTTTAAAGCTGTGTGTGGGAACAGAATGTTTTGTGTATCTTTCCTTGGCTAGAGTCCCAATGTATCCATAAGACACAACCTATGGCCACTTGAACTCCCTGACATTCATTATAGTATCATTTGTCTCAAAACACTGAATAAGATATATATATACACACACACATATATACATCATATATGCATATATATATATATATATTTGTCACTGTCACTCAGTAATACACTTATCTTCAAATAATTTCGTAGCAGTTTAAATTTAGTAATTTAGAAGAGACGAGTGTAGTGTAGGATTGCATTGCTCAAACTTTTCCTCCCGAACAGTGCCGATTGCCTAAGAGCTTACTGCTGGGGATGGAAGACAAAGTCAGAAGGGTCCTATTATGAACAAGATGTTTCCTACAAATCATATGCTTTATATTTAGATATTAATATAAATTTTATCTTATATGCCAGTGATTTTCAACCACAAGAATTTTTAAAACATGC
This sequence comes from Tonatia bakeri, assembly GCA_004024845.1. Taxonomy (NCBI): domain Eukaryota; kingdom Metazoa; phylum Chordata; class Mammalia; order Chiroptera; family Phyllostomidae; genus Tonatia; species Tonatia bakeri. The sequence goes on from PVIA01001408.1 coordinate 193,177, forward strand.
AATACCTGACCTCTTTATATTGTCAAATAAAAAATGACAAACCAACACAACAGCCATCCACAATAGCGTGAATGAGGCAAAATTATACCAATTAAAAATTTTTCTTGTCAGGTTGTCAAAAATATATATATTTCGTTGTACTGCAGAATTGTATTAGTTTATGTGTGCCATGGAATGTAAAAGATTGAAAAATCACTGTTTTATATCATAGTTTAGCTTTGTCTTCAACCTCGACAGAAAATTTAAATTACTTGCCTAAAGGATATAAGGCTGATTTAACACTGTTAGGATCTTAGTCCCTAACAAATTAAAATGCAACTTATCCTCATGAGGTGTTTTCTTAATTTCCCTGGATCCATTCCCAGGCTCAGACCTGCAACGTCATCTGTCCTCTGCCCTTTCACGCTGTGTTCCGGAAGGACCGAACTCCACAGACCTTGACTCTGCCTGCCCCTTCATCCCCTTGCTGTGCTACCACTGCTAGGAAGTGGGCCCTCGTTATTTCTTCCCTGGACTAGTCACTTTCTAATTTGTATTTCAACTTTCCTATCTATCCTATACCAATCTTGCCTTCCAATCACTGCTGTATTGATTATTTCTAAAACTCAGATCATACCAAGTCATTCCTCACTAAAAAACTAAAATAAGCAAACAAAACAAAATATAACAGAGAAGCCCTAGCAGCTTTTAGTAACAAGTTTGGTAACATTTCCTCCCTTGGGGTCTAAGCTCTTTGCAATTTGGCCTTCTCTGTCTGTTCTTTTCACGTACAGATCCAATGTTGTTTCCGTGAAGTTCACTGCTGCTTTCTTGAATGTGTCATCACACCTCAGCCAACCTCCATACCTTTTTCTCCTCCTGGAATTTCTAACCACCCTTCACCAACCTGAGTATATATGATGTGGGTAGCTTTGAAATGGAGTGGGGCTGTCTTTGAGATGTTACCTTCATATCTGTCAGTCCATATACTGGTCTCTGCCTCAGCTTAGATAAAGTGCTGGGTAACTTTCTATTTAAGCAAACTGAATTTTAAAATTTTAATTTTTTATCATTCATTCAACAACAAAAAATATTGAATGTTTATTATATACGAGACCTCTCCCTGGAAGTGGGACTACAAACCCAACAAGAGGTTTGGACATAGGACTCTTACTGAAGTATGTTTTGCATGCTTTCCAGGAAGCAAGGTTCAGTGTTCCACTGTTTTATGACTAGTCACCACTGCACTCTATTTATTCCCGGAATGCAGTGTTGTCTTAGAGACAGCTACCTGAAAGGGCTGTTTCTCAGGGACAGTGCTCACTAGCCACAGAGTTGTATGGTTATCTGTGTTGTATTATCCTGTGTAGACTCTTGGGACTGTGTGAAGCCTGAAGGGAAAATGCTTTCAGGAGTCCACGAGGTAGTTTGTCAGTGGCAAATTGCCTAAAATGCCATTGACTGGTAAAGCTTGTGGGGTGGGAGTGGGAAGCTATCAGGAAGCTCCACAAAAACAGATTTGACTCATGTTGCTTGAATGAAAAAGGGAAGAGGATAACTTGGATTTTTCCTCAGGGATCACCCACAAAGTTCAAATAACTGTATTAAAATTCATCAACATTTAAATTTTTTCTGATTACCACTTATGAAATATCCACCACAGAACTATAGTTGCACATTGACTAAGAGAAATAGTACTAATGGTTTTTTTTAAAAAAGCAATCATTCAAGATTATTTTCCTCCAAAATGTTGAAGTCTATTGCAATTATGCAGTAACTATAGCAATTAAAGAACTTCAAAAAAAAAAAAAAACAAAACCCAAGGTTGTTAATGTTGCAACATTCCCCCATTATCAATATTTTTTAAAATACTGTGGTTATATGTTAGAATACCTAGCACAGAAAGAAGTATCAACTTAAAGATTCTGCTACCAGTTGCCATAGAGAATATACAAAAAAAAAAAAAGTTTTTGTAATGATCCAAATGACACAGTATGATTAGATTTCTTTTCAGTACTTGAGATTACGTAATTTGGCAGGTTATGCTGAGGCTTAAGTTTTGATCTAGGTTTTTACTGTATTTTGTCACTGATGCTTAGTGGGTGAATTCCTACCTCCTTGCCTTTGTGCTAACCTAACAAGTTACTGCTTTCAGGCCCAATACACACACACTATGATCCTCTATTTTTAGCTGCCTGAAGAACAGAAAAAAAAATAGCCCACTAAAATATATCTCTCTAAAAGCGCCAAAGAACCTAAAAGTGAAGATTGTTGAATATATTCTCTGAATTTATAGCCTTGATCTTTTTGCCCTAAAATCTTAGAACATAAAAAAATGTTTATCCCATGCCAGATCACTACGATTGAGCTGCATCAGTACTAACTGCCACATAATAATGCAGGCCAGATTCTTTAGTATTACTCTGTATCCTGTACAAATACTACTGAAATATTACTGAAAAAAAAAACTATTTTTGTTGAACTCTATTCAGGGCATAACCAGACCTTGTTCACCATTGCAGTAAATAAAAACAGTTAAGTCTCACTTTTTATACCTGATGTGCATTACCGAGCAACAACATTCATTTGCATAAATGAAATGATTAAATCATGAGTTCCCATGTTCTAGGAGGCTTCTGTGATTTCAGGAATATCAGCTAAGAGCATTAAGTTTTATGTGAGCATCACAATGGCACAAATATGCTGGAGAAATTTATAATGTATTATATCCAATTATGTCAGTAGGCTATGAATCATATCCAATTATCAAGATGCATAACTGCATTTTATGTGACACCCAAACATCATTAATTTTGTGCTTAGCATAAGCTGCTTAAATGATGTGATTTCAGTAATTTCTAGCATCGATATTACAGCATCAATATAAATTCAATGTAAACTGGAAAATGAACATCTTCATCTTGTTTATATCTGTGAAAGAGCATTTACTAAACACAGGAGCGCAATGAACCCAGCACTTGCTATTGGAAAAAAATAATTTGGAAGGTACCATGAAGAACCTAAATAACAGAAATCAGACACAAGGCAAATATGTCCCAGAGGAAGCCTAGCCAACCAGCCAAAGCATCCTTGCAGGCTCTCTTCAGGTGGCTGCTGAAGTAAAACAATTATCACTGTTTTAAGTATGAAAAATCAAGAAACCAACATTCCCACTTCTCAACAAATTGAACTGACCAAGTTCAATATTACCATAAGTGGCCCTCTTATCTTAGCATTTATAAAATGGATTCCTTACTTATCTCAGTTTAGCATATATTTAAAATACTTAGAACTTTAAATATTTTTCTATAACTACTTACACAGTATAGATCTTAATTTAAAATGTTTTATTTCTCATTTAATTAAAAAGAATCTCTACATAGTTGTACAGAGTAATGTGTTGAGGTAATTATATATCAATTTTGAATTCAAGTAATTAAAGTCATTAAAAAAAATCTTAGAAACTTACCTCAAAGTCAAGGTCTGAATATCGTGATTTTCTTCTCTGTGAGATGTTTTATTTTAAAAAAGAAAAACCAATAAAGTTGTGTTTAGTTATTGAAACAAAATGAAAATCATTATTTTCAACAAAATAGTCCTTTTTTTCTAGTATTGCCTTCACGTAAGAATGTGAATTTTTAATTTCAAACTATTCTATCCACATTATATAAAATATGACATACTATATATAATATAAAATATTAAAAAATTCTCATCTTGATCTCTAACTCTAATTTTTCAATAAGGAAAAGTTTTTCTTAAATTCACACGACAAATTAAATATCAAAGGAGACTTTAGGTCTCTCTAGTACAGAACTACTCTAGAGACACAACAGGTTAAAAGCTGTGGAGGAAAACTCATCCAGCATCTCCAGACCTCGCACCAACCTCCTTATATTGTACCATAGCCTTCATTTCTACCAAATTGTATCTAGTCCTCTAAGTCCCAAAGTTCTATGTAAGTCTTACAAACAAATGTCTTGGTTTTTGATACTCTGCCACAGGAGGAAAGTCCTTCAAATCTCTAGTCCTTCCTCAGGATGTCAAGTATTTATTCTAAGTTAGTAAAACAAATAAAAAAACAGTCTACACCCAAGCAAAATGTCGATATAAATAACTCACAGAACTACTCTGTGGCTCCTGTCCTTTTAAACAGTTCCTATAGTATAGATAAATATGCATTAAATAGGCAGCAGGTCTGATAAAATCATTAAACATAATTAAAGTGAAATTAACATTATTATATTAGCATAGAGTTAGCTTCTGCTCCAAGAAGTCACTGGATTCTTAGAATGATTAGGTAGAGAAGGAGATGGGTGGTAAATGGAGGAAGGGTCCTCCAAATTTTTAGAGCATAAAGCAAGTTTCCAATATGGTGGTGGTTTTTTGTGTGTGTATGTGTGTGTGGCAGAAAGGTCTTTATTCTGTCGAGGAATGAAGATGAAACAGGAAAATTCAATAAATAATCAAAACAAGTAATATTCGGGCAGGTGTAAAAAACTATTTAAGCTTTCAGACAAGCTGTGTTTTTTTCTTCTTCCAATATCTGAAATCTTAAGTGACTAAACAAGGAATCTTCAGTGACTGTACAAGGAATCATATCCAAAATAGGTGGGTGACTCTTGTAACTGTTTAACATTAGCAGAGACTGAAAGGCACTTGTGTAGTTTATTTAAAAATCTGTCTACACACTGATGCTATCGTTAAAATGATCACTGTCGAACCTCCCTATGTAACCAAACTCCCCAAAGCTTGTTTCAGTAGACAAAAGGCAAGATACAAAAAGAATAATTTGATTTTGGTAGAGCTGGATTGAAATATAGTCTTCACCTGTCACCGAGGAGAGTTTTGAGGAGAGACTCCTTTATTAAATGGTAACTCAGCACGTTGATCTCACTTTGTTCCTTATTTCCAGCATTGCCCTAGCCTAACCCTGGTGACATCCCAGAAGGAGCAAAGTGAGTGGGCAGGCATTTAGCCCAGACCTCCTTTGCCATCTCCCTGTCACTGTAGTTATCTAACTGCTTTGTATAAAATCAGTCTCGGATGTACTGCATCACGCTTTGCTGCACTATGCTAGACTAAATGTCAGTGTTTCCATTCTGCTCTTGGATGCTTTGTCTTCTTGGCACTGTGATTCAGCAGAGCATTTTTTGGTAAGTATACATTAAGAAAAATGCTTCCCTAATACAGCAAATCCATGCAGGGAAACACTTGGTTTTAAGCAATTATTATAGAACATTAGTCATGAGTTTTTGTGTTCCATTTGAAAATTAAATAGTGAAATCTCATGAGGTAGCTAGAGAGTAAGAGGCCACTCAGCTGCTTGCATTGATGAATTCTCTGTTGCCCTGTTCATTTCTGAATGTAAAGCTGTGTTGACTAAGAACTGGAAATACTGATGTATTCATGTTGCTAAAGGTTCCATATCTTAGGAGCAAGAACAAAAGAACAAAAGATAGGAACCTGGAAGAAGACCAGAGATTCTGCTCCTTATAGCAGATGTCACCTATGCTGATATGAAATATGGAAAAGAAAATAGATATACTTCTACAAATAGATTTCTCCGTCTTCCATTTAAATTTTATTCAAATTAAATTCTAACATAAAGGTATGTAGCAGAACTGGTAGCCTCAAAGGATTAGACTAAGAAATGAACAAAGCAAACAGATTTCAATCAAATGAGCCTAAAGATGGGAAATAAAGCAGTGAAAACTTAAAATTACAGAGTAAGAAAAAAATGTGACCAATTATCAGAGTCCAAGGGAGGTAAACATTTGTGTGATATTCACATCCCTACAATATTGACTGAGTATTCTGACATTTTACAGCTTTAAAATGCTTTCACACATGCACATGCTAACTGCCCTGTGATATGGTTGAGAAAGTATTATTATCCCCATATTATGAATGAGAAAAACTGAGGACTAGAGAAGTTGAAATAACTTGTCCACTTCACCCTGATATCAAATGAGTTGGGAATCATGCTCAGGTCTTCTCATTCCAAACCCTGCATTTTCTTCACTCTCACTAACATTTGTAGCAACGATGCCTGTGATATTCTGCTGATTGTTACTATAACTCCTACTATAACTCCTTAAGAATAACATTAGTGACCTAGTCAATCCAACACTGACAGCAGGAGACAGAGATGCTCTCTAAGCCTAAAGCAAGGTCATCAGATTTATACTTGTCAATTATATTTTAAAGGATAAAAATCAAAATATACCAAAATGACAAAAAAATCTGATGGCAATATACATAATTTGTGTTGTGTAAAATAACTTAAAAACCATTCTAATACAAGATAGTTTATGAGCAGTGATACTATAACAAAGATTATCTGACTTCTCCACCTTCTGTTGTAAAATATAGTTTACCTTAATGGTGTCTGGTACTGAAAAATTGGTGGTGTGATGCAAGATCTGGAATATTAAGTTCTGTGCAGTTTCAGTCTGTTTTCACCCTTGGATTACATTCATTATGTGGAAAACTCTTCCAAAGCACTGACGTTTGTAGAAGCCATGACTGACTGTCTGGGTATTCAAATGCCCCTCTGAGCTCTCTGCAATGTTATTGTAAGGATGACAGTGGCTTGAAATAATGGTTATATGTTTAAAATGTGAGAATAAACTAAGAAATGTGACCAAGTCATCATAATTTTTCTGCTAAGTTGATAATTGAAGAAATGTTTAAAATAAACCAGGGTCATGTTGAAATATTTTATGAAGATATAAATCTGTCTGTATATCCCCAATTTACCAAATAACTTTTACAAATAATCTTTTCATCAAAGTAGGTAATAAAAATTTCTTTAGTTCCTTTATGATGTTTCCTTTTCCTAATTTTCCACCTAGAACCCACCCCAACTTGTATTCTCTCAACATTCTATTATGATTCTTGTCAGTATCTCTGTTGAACTCCAGCTGGTCAATTTCCAAGGTCAGTTTTCTGTCCATCATACTGGAATCTCAGAAGTTTTTGAAAGTTAATTACTTCCTCATTGAAATACTGATCTGTCAGCATTTCCCCTCCCCCTCCCTTATTTGCTGTGGCTCCCTCTGGTCTCCTTTGCTGGCTCTTTCTCATCTCCCCGCCTTCTAATTGTTGAGTTCCCAAGTTCTCTCTTTTCTCATATTCTTTCCTGGATAATATAATTCATCCCATGGTTTTAAATACCATCTTTTCAGTTTCAAACACCGTCTTTCTTCCTGCTTTCCCATTCTGAGAAAGTTGGATATCTAATTGGTCAAATTAGAAATTGAGGACTCACACTTTTATTCCTTCTTGTCCCTCATCCTGCATCGAATCCATCAGCAAGTGCTGTGTGTTCTACCTCCAAAATACATCTTGATCTACCCACTCCCCATCTCCACTTGCATCTCTATATAGTCAAAGGCATCCTTATCTCTTGTGTGGATTACTTCAGTAGCCTCCTAACTGTCTTCCAGCTTTCTGTTCCAGCTCCATTCGCGCTCGGGATCCTAATCTTTTCTCTTTCAATCCATCCAAGGGATTGACGGATGTAGAAATGATGAAGACAATCTCTTCCTTAACAGTTCTCCTGTGCTTTCATTGTTTTAGAAGGCTCTGTATAATCTTTTTTTTCCTACTCCAACTTCATTCTAAATTGCTCACCCCCTGCTACACAGGTCTTCTAATCCTGAGAATATTTCGAGCTCTTTCCCACCTCAGTGGGAAACTGTATGTGCATTTTCTTTTGCCCAAAACATCCCTCACCCTTGACACTTTAGAGGACTCCCAGACCACCTTAGCTAAAGAAGTCTCTCCCTCACATTTCACAATTTCTCAGAATAGTATACTGTTTTAGATTATTCATTCGTTACAGGTTAATCGTCTATCTCTTCCACAAGGTCTGTTCACCACAGGGGCAGGATCGCCATCTGTTCTGACTGCTTTTATATTCCAGCGTTTAGTAGAGGGCCTGGCACAACAGCGGTGATGCACAAAATTATCGGTGAGTGCTTGGAGGAGTTGCACTGTAGCCTGTGAACGAATCCAAAAGAATGTGCCTTGTTTGTTGTGGCTTATTTCTTTTCCTCAGAAATATTCTGGGAGAATTTGGAGAAGCAGGTAGATGACACAAAACCATTATGAAAGGACTGACTGACAGCCAAGAGAATCAAGACAATTTATAGGACAACAGGCATATTTCTAATCGAGGAGAAAATTCCTTAGGATGATTAAAGAGCAAAAAAATACACAATGGTATGAGGCTACTCCGAGGAATACTTACTGAGTGTGTGCATAGAGGCATTGCTCTATATCTAAGTCTCGTAAAGTAATGAGCACTTTCTCAAAGGGAACATCTCATTGTTTGTGTCACTGTGAATCAAGCTGGACAGGACACTAGAAGATTCACAGTGAGGAGCAATACATTCCACTGACTAATAAGTGGCAATGTGACTGCCATCCAAACTTTTTACTACAAAGTGAGCAATGACTCTATGCAAGGAGAAAGCTTTGATAACCAATCCATTCAAAATTTCTGTGTAAATAAAACCAGAGAATGAATAATTTTGAAAAAATGACTTTTACTTAAGCTACTTTTGTTTGTGTGCCTGCACAAAAGATACAATTCTCTAATCCAGGAATAAAACCAAAACACTAAAGGAGGCCAAGCCTTCCTCACAGCTATATAAGAAAAAAAAATCTAAAGATAAAAAGGTGCTTCTGCACAATGGTCAGTTTCAATGGTTTCTGTTAGCAACAGCCTCCCTCTTCTCAAGTGAGGCCATAATATTTTGTCTAATATCCTGAATATCGATTTAGAATAGCATTCAAGCCTCTTCACAGACATTCAAGACATAATGGTAACAAAATAATAACACAATCTTCCATCTGAAGCACTGCTTACAATTTTCAAAGGGTTTTCACATACATTATCTAATTTGATCCTCACAATAGTCATAAGGGAGGCATCTGCAATGTGACATTATAGCTAAAATGTTTTACCTCTAACAACCATTATGCTGAGAGCTCTATAATTCATGCCCAGAGGAAAACGGGGGTATAAAAATTTAGCTTAGAATGGTGGCCCTTTCCACCTACTTAAACTGAGAGATTATCTGAGCATGTTTTCAGATATATAGCTAAGTTTATACCTAAATGGACAAAACTGGAGCTTTATTTTTGATCAGATCATTTTGTAATCTACTGAACTATAATTAGTTATTAAGGGTTCCTTTACTAATGATAAATCTTAAGGTGCTCTGACTGGTGCGGCTTAGTTGATTGGGAGTTGTCCTGCAAAGCGAAAGGCCAAGGGTTCGTCTCCAGTCATGGCACGTGCAAAAGGCAATCCATCAATGTTTCTCACCCTCTCTTTCTCCCTCCCGTGCCCTCTCTCTAGAATTAAATTAAAAAATAAAACTGAAGGCAAGCTTTGTCAAAAGAATAGCAGAAGCCACTTATTATGTTTACATTTAAGCAAATAGTTCCATAAGAATTCAAGTGATAAAGGAGCTGAGAAGCCATACAGGGGACTATAAGGTAACCTAGAGATTAGCAAGAGAAGAAGCCAATGTTTGTCCCTGTCCCCTACGCCCCAGGCTAGACAAAGGGAGATGGCATAGCGACCCAAGCCCAGGGACTGAGGCACCTGGTAGAAGCTGGAAGCACTCTTGGAACTACAGAGACACAGGGTGCTTGCCAAAAGCAGAAAAAGAGAAAGAGCGGGGAGAAATGTCCTGGGATTCTGTCTTTCCCCCAGTCTCTCTGCAGTCTTCTACTGGTGGTCTTCTGACCGGCCAGAAGCCAAAGACACAGGAGAAAGGGATGAAGAATAGAGCGTGTGCCAGACAGGCTCAGGGTGTGCGTACGAGTTGGAAAGACATTTGAGTGAGGAAATGTTTACTCTCTAGATCTAACAGCTACAAGCTGTTGAATGCCAGCGTTCCGATGATTCAAAACAAATACTGACCTGTCTTTTTACAATGATATACCTAAAATTTTTAAAAAAGCAAATAAATAGAACCACAATGCAAGATTTAAACTATATTCCATAGTCCTCAGTGGCTTGAGAATGTTGATACCTCTTTTTCTCCCACTTGCTCCATAGCAACCAGTGTTTTTTTACTTTTTATACATACCACACACATAACACATTTTGCTAATTAATTGAAGGTGAATGACTTAAGTGTTGCTGATAATTTCATTTTTCTTAAACTTAAGCAATTAGAACCATTGTGAGAAATCCTATCATAGTAATATTGTGATTATTCCATAATTGTATAAACTAAATCTAAAACTTTCAGAATTGCTTAACAGGTCCATTCTGGGAATAGATACAGTTTGGAAGATGGAGGATAACACATAATAAGAAAGAAAAAAAAAACAAGGTAATATTATGCAGGGAGAAAATCTCTTTCATGCCAAGAAACTTGAGGCATGTATTAAATTTTCTGCACACAGTAATTGGGGGTTAGCTGAACAAACTCCCCTGGAGGTTGGAACCTTTTCTTTTGGCGCTGCTTTCAGGGTTGGGGAGCCTCCCTCTTTCTCTGCTGCCTCCTGCTTATTTGAATAAATACTTCCACCCACTCACCCACTCTTTGGCTTTCTTTTTTTCTCCCTTAACTCTTGTTTTCTTCTCTTTTCCTCACAAATACTGCATTCTGTGCTACAATTGGTAGCTTTTCCCACTGCTTGCTTTCTTTCTCCCACCACTTCCCAACTTGGCAATTTGTGAACACCCACTCCTCTGGAGGAACTGTCCTGAATTAATAAGACCATCTTTTTATTATATTCTTGAAAAGATCCCAGCCCCTGTCCATCCTCCACTGCCCCAGCTTCCCAGGCTGGCCATCCCTGTGGCTGTAGTCACAAATTGTTCAATGGCTCCAGGCCTCAAGTCATCTACCTATTTATCCACTTTTATCTTCACACTGTCTTCTAAGTTGCAAGTCACCTCCTAGCCACTCTTAATCCCTACTCTCTGCGCAGATACTCCAGTCATCTTTCTGCTTTTCTCTACTGTCAGAATATCATCTTCCCTGCTGGCTGGTTCTGCAGATACAGTCTAGCAGAGTTGATACCTATTGACAATGCATCTCCCTGCTCCTTGAGAAAGTCATACCACTGACTTTATTGTCATGGGTCACAGTCCCACCTCCAAAATCTGCTGGTTATGTACCCCTATACTTCTCAGAGTGTATTTAGCCACTCTAAGAGCAAGTATCTATGAAGGGTTAAAATGAACTTTAAAGTTACTCTCATGCTAAGGAACAGGCACATTTTTGTCTCTGTAGACAGCATAAAATTGATCAGGACAGGAAGATTCTACTCCCAGATTTGCTATGCGCTTGCTCTGTAACCTTGAACAAATGACTTGACTTTAAGCATTATAACAACTTATCCATTGCACAAAAGTGTTGTAAAGATTAATTCATGTTTTTAAGGTGATTTGAGGCTCTGCTAATGAAAGATGCTATATAAATGCTAAGTTTTATTATTCATTCCCACATCTATATATTCTCTTTCAGCTAGCTGTCTCCTAAAATGGTCACCACAAGTAATTATTAACTATTAAACTAACTATTGAACTCTTTTAAAGAATGTAAATGAGGAACTGAGTTTCCATTCTGAATTCTGAATGTTCTTTCTAAGATACAAGCCTTGTGATCGCTAAGCCATTTAAATGCAGATCTTTTGGCTGAATCACAGCTATATATTATGCTTATACTTAATAATAAGGATATAGAGATTTGGAAAAATTACCAACTGAACAAACAGTACTTGGATATACAGTCTATTGTTCAACCACACACAACCTGTACAATATCAAACCCAGGAAGATTTTTAGGCTTTTAGATGTATTTTTATATCAAGAAAAACATTTAATGTAATTCCATTCTAACCTCCTTAGCACATCTAAAAAGCCATTCTATACAGAAGACTCCATATGGCCATGATTTTTCTAGTAGTGAGTCTGAATTATGATTATTTATGATGTTATGTTATTATATACATATTCAGTGAAAACCTTTTTAAAAACTTTTGTGATTTTTGTACAAACATTATGTAGTTTATGCTTATGTGGTCATTGTCAGAGTAGACCTGCTGGGCTCTGTGATATGCAAGCTAGAAACAGAGAAACAGTAGCTACTCTGCTAATTCAAAATGATTGAATGCCTTTGCTTGAGGGTGCTCCAGCCAGCCGCTCTGCAGTGAACTTGGCCTCACTGCCCCTGTGCCTCTGGTTGTGAAGGATAATTCTCAGAAATCCTGTTTCATTTAATATTGATGTAGAGTTTAGGAATTTATTTTGAATCCCATCTACATTCTCATTTAGAATTTCCTTGATTCAGTGTGAAAAAACTGCAGAGTAACACCACTCACCAAGTTACTCTAGCCTTTCAGGATTTCTCTTTGTTTCAACCTAGTATAAGACATGTGACTTTGTGAGGGAAGGAAGAGACAATTGCCCCTCGGCACTTTGGAACATCAGAACATAGGATTATCAGCATTCATCTGATAGAAAGGGGAGGTAACTAATTATAGTGTCTTTCTCTAAATAGTGTCTTATGAAATAATCTTACACTAAAACAATTGGTACTACATATAAAAGAATGCATGTATTGCATTGTATACTGAACACAGGCAAATATATCAGCAGTGATTTTACAGCATAATTCAACATAAAGGATATAAAAGTCACATATAAAACAGTAAAAGGATATACGTCAAAAGAAAAGACATTATGTTCATTAGATCTTGATTGTAATAATACAATATGAATGACTTTGATAGCTATTGACTATTCTCTATTTACTTTATGGGTGGAAAGGAAACTGAGAGTAGTTTGCTTTTTTACAATAGCCATGTGGTTGGACCTCAGAGACCTGACTCCTAGCCTGGTTAATTTATATGCCCCCTGAGAGGTCACACTTAGAGACCAAAAATTTTACTGATCATCATTCTGCAAGAGGTAAGAGCAAAACATTTACTCTGAGAGATACTGATCTAACATAATAATAGTTTATAATCAGTGTAATGGTAGACCTTATAGTCACACTGCAATTTTGTCATGTTTAATAGCTGCCCTCACACAGAAAATTCAGATCTTGGTTAAGTTTGTAGTCTAGAAACTTCTTTAACCACCAGAAGACCTTTAGTGCCTGAGAAATGTCAGGTGGGTCTTCTGGGTTTTTTTCTTTATAAGTGCTCGACTTGGTTTATGAAGAATTATGACTTCTAAGGTATCTTTTTAAATATAGAGGGCTCCTTTTTAAAAATATGATCTTGAGAAAGATGAGTCTGATACACTACTAGAAAAAATACACATCCAGAATGTTCTCATCCCAACCAAAAATTCTTATTGACACATAACTGTAAAAGCTAATGTGACTCTTCTCCCTCAGCTCAGTCCCACATGAATCAATCTCTCTCATTCTCTCTATATATACTTCAAATGTCAAGAAAAAGTTTGATTGCTTACCTCTAAAGAACTCATTGATATGGTGGATCCAGTTTCACTTCTTGATAGTCCTGCATTATCATCCAACTCAGTGGCCATGAAATTCTTCACAGCTGTGCGGGGCTCAAAGGGTAGATTCTGCATATGTTCCTGGGGTGCGAGATGTTGATCTAGGTTCATATTGAACTGGTCCATGACAGGGGGATTCATGTTGAATTCAGGATTTACTTTGTAGTGCAATAGCCTTTCATGTGGTAGTGTTTCCATGCCAATATTCATTTTGCTTTCCTCTTTCAATGATGGCTGGGTATTTACAGAACTTCTGGGCATCACAATATAGTCACTTTCCATCATTCTTTCCTGAGGATGGACTATGTCCATATCAGCTCCTCTCAAATTATCATCTGTACATAAGTACACCGTTCTCCGCAATTCACTGTTCTCTTTTTTTAAACATTGATTGCCCAGCTCATTCATACTCATGGGCATATGCAGACCTGTGGGTTGCTGGATGATGACTTTAGAAATGACATTTCCAGGCAGTGTTGAATAGCTTAGCTCTTCGGGGTTTGTGCCCTTTTCTTCTTCATCATCATTTAAAGAAATCCTGGAGAGTGTCCCTGTTATCGTTGCTGCTCGGCAAGGACCAATATCCTTATGAAGAACTGTGGATTCAAATATGAAAGTTCAAACCAGAGGATTATGAGTGTTTACTTTTCATTATTGTATTCTGTTTTTTTCTACTAAATAATTTCCTTAATAAAATAAGTTACTACTTAAAAATTACATATCTACTGTTTGTACATGGGCCAGATTACTCAATCACCCTTTATTGATTCTGACAGACTCTCATAGATCTCAAGAAGCTCACAGCTAAAACATATCTGAAAGTTGATTAATGGACTTTCAAAAAACTCAGTTCCCTACCTTAAACAACTCTGCCTAACTTTTCAAGGGAAAGGCAGATTATTGGAGAAGTTTTCTCCATCATTCTGCTACATAGGATTTTATAACATCATGGCTATATTGGGTTGGCCAAAAAGTCTATATAATTTTCCCATAAAGTAAAAGGTATTTTTATTTTCACAAATAACTTTATTGACTTGGATATTTTGAGTATATTGGCAATCTCTCCCACAAGGTATAATGTTGATTGACCTCAATTAATGTCTTGATTTGATCACTATCAACTTCAGTTGGTCTACCTGACTGTGGAGCGTTGTCCAGGGAGAAATCTCCAGCAGGAAACTTCATAAACTACTTTTGACAAATTCAATCAATCACAGCACCTTCTCCATACAATGCACAAATCTAACACAAATCAGTTGTGTTAAACTTTCTTGAAATAATAAAGCATAGTATGCTGAAAATATGCATTTTGTTCCATCTTCAATATTAAAATGGCTACATAGAAATTCACCAATTTTGATAAGTGATTTTTAAATGCATATTGATATGACAGTTGCCCCAATACAATCTAACAAAAGTGTTTTGAATGAAGTTAAAGACAACTAAGCACTACTAGAGCCATCATATGGAAAAACACAAATGAACTTTTTGGCCAAACCAATATTTCACATGAATTTTACTTTTTTGTAAAGGCTTTTCTCCTAAGTATTCTACAAGTTGTAATCATTAAAATACTTCTTGAAAGAGGTAATCAATAAGAATTCACTACTGCATCAGAAGTCCCTCCAAAAATTATGCATGTTGAAAATTAATGAGCAGTTTTATCTATGAAGTCCATATGGTCAAGGTAGATGCAGAGTTCAAAAGTATTTATCATCTTCAGTTCCATGTAGGAAAAGGAATTTTTTTACAAGATAAATCCATATGCTAGAATGCCCTTGAGGGAATACTAAAATTGCCAAATGAGTTTAAGCACACAAACACACACACACAAAAAACCTGTCTGAGCTTCTGAAAACTCCATTTTAAACCTGAAAAATAATGACTTAAAAAAATAAAAAATGCATTACTTATAGTAAGAGAAGGAACAAAATGAATACATAAAGCATAACAAAAAAACACTCAATGAAAGAGTTCAGAATTCTTTTTAAAAATATCATGTGTTTTTGCCTCTATAAAAAGAAAGCCAGAGACCTGACCAGTGTGGCTGAGTAGATTGGGTATCATACTGCATACCCAAAGATCACCAGTTCAATTCCCGGACAGGGCACACACCCGGGTTGTAGACCAGGTCCCCATTTGGGGGTGCATGAGGGGCAGCTGATGGATGTATCTCTTGCACATTGATGTTTCTCTCCCTTTATTACTACCTTCCTTTCTGTCTCTCTAAAAATAAATAAATGCAATCTTTAAAAAAAAAAAAGAAAGTCATATTTCATGCAAAACAGAGGCAGAATGACTCAAAGCATGCTTAGTTGTGAGCAACTCTCAGTTTTGAGGTATAAAAGAATAAAATTCTGAAGAAATACTCTCAGTAATTTTGGTATTGAAAACACAGAGAGCAGCATTGCGTGCAAGCTGGCTCCACATGTGCACCTAATGCTGCTCTATCTACAAAGCACAGCAGCTGCCATTGAAAGTTCCGTTAGGCAGAGATAACTGTAAACTATTTGGTTTACTGTCTCTGCTTGAGAAGTTTCAGGTATATTACATTTTACCCATTATTATCCAGTTATCAAATGGCAGCATAATTGTGCATTTAAGCAGGGGTGACAAAATGGACTACATATGTATTTCCCTATTACAAAAAAGACAGGCCTTCAAAATTATTTCAAAACATGCATCATTCATGTAGTATCCTTTATCTTTCTTTAAAGATACTGTAATTCTTGTATTAAGTCTCTTTACTTTAGACCCCCAAATCATGTTACATTTATGTGCTTTTTATTAATCCATAATTTTGTTGTGACTTTTGTACTAGAATAATTTAGTTTAAGAGAGTTATTTCTAAATCTCTTAAAATATTAGATTGGTAACAAACTGTGGTTGGCAAGAACAATTTACATAAAAATATTAAAGAGCAAAGTATGTTACAATAATACATTTAATATTTTAAATAAAGTACTTTTAAAAATCTCCATATTCATGGGAAAATACTTTTAATCTTTAACTGTATGTAAAAATCCAAAATTTACAACAGAAAAATTTAAAGGCTAGTTAAGACAACTTATCATATTGTATGAAGAACATATAATTTTATACCTTTATGAATATAATTATGAACTATAAAAGAAATATTTGTACTGAATATTGATTTCATACTATGGATTTGCACAGGATTTAGTTTTATATAAGTGTTATAAGATTTATAGTTATAATCAGCACATTTTGATCAAGTGACATAGCTATCTTTATTGAAAATATGAGTATCTTAAATGTTTGGGGAAAGATAATTCTTCTCATAAAGTAGTGTCAACTTGATGTGAAATAATATCAGCCTCTCAGATTTGCTGAAAATGGATACACAAAATGTGAACATATAGCATAAAAAATCCACACCACCTATAAACAGAAATTTGAAGTGATAGGACTTGGGAAGTTACTTAAACTGTAAAAGGCAAAATGCAAACAAAACAAAACACACCTGAATAACTTACACAACCAGATATATACTTTACTTTTGGGAAAGTGAATTTCAACAAAACTTTGAGAAAAATTATTGGGTCCATGAATTGAGACTTACATTTGAATGTACCTCAATATAGACAGAAATCTCTAGGAAAATTTAGAGGCAAGTTCCTGACAAGCTCAGCTAAAATGGGCACGGATAGAAAATGAAAACACTCAAAACAATTTTTTCTAATAACATAATGGTACTGGTCTGTATTAGGAATACTAAATCTCAGAATGCTGTGAATTCTGGAAAAAATAGGTAAATTAGCACATTATTATAAAAATGAATACTTAAATGAGATCACAGCTTGGATTGGGACAGGTTAATACAGTGGTTCTCCAGTGTTAGAATGCACCTGAGTTATCTGGCTGGCAAGTAAAAACACTGATCACAGGCCCCACAGTAGGTCTGGGTAGAGCTTGAAAGTTTCTATTTCTAACAAGTTTCCAGGTGATGCTAACTCTGCTGATCTGGGGACCACACTTGGACAGCCACTGGTGTAATGTCAATAGCTGGTAAAATAAAACAAAACTGCTCCAATTATGCTTCTTTATCAAGGAGAACTGTAAAGAATGCACCAAAAGGATTAGGAAGAAAACTAAGTTGAAGGCTGGCCAGGAATTAAAATAAATTCAGGCTTCCAGGCCCAGACAAATTACATACCATCCTGGAGCACAGATGTGAAACCTGAGACCATGGCTAGTGATCTTTGTGAAACCTGAGACCATGGCTAGTGATCTTTGAGAATTACAGAGAGTGGATGAAGCAAGGGAAAATATTTGATCAATTTTTCAAAAAGGGAAATGGTAAACTTGAGAAACCAAACACTCTTAGCTATATTTTGTTAATTATTAACCAGGACAGGGTATTATAACTCAAATAATGAGTTATTCTACTGCTCTGCTATGATGATAGTCTCCATGGAGTATTTTGATTGAATTCAGGAATGAGACTGTGAGATTGTTCTCTCATACTCTTGTGATTATGACAACTCTGTGATCTCAGACTCTGCATAGATGTTTAAAGGTTATGAGTTGAATTTGAAAACTATACTTAGGGGGGTCTGAATGTAGTAGGCGGGGGCTGCCTTACAGAGCAGGGTTTGGAACACATTCTCATCCCATTTACTTCTTTTATTGGCAGTTTAGGTGAAAGTTTAGAAGGTGTTCTAATCAAACTTTCAATGGCTGACTTCAAATTAATAGAATGCTAACCTGAAACTGGTAAGAAAATAGCAAATAAAGATAAGTGCAAAGATAAGTGCAAAGTACAGACTTTTCTTCCAGGAAGAAAAAAACAAAACAGAACATTAAATAGCAACACAATGAACACAGCCTTTACATAACCTTAGACTTGGAAGCCCTGACTGCTACAACAAAAAGTTTTAGAGATTTTTAGATGACAACTAGTTGACACTAGTATAGTATCAGCTGCTATGTAATCAGATGCAAACATACATAGCATTAGTATCAGAGCCAATTGTGATAAGTGCTGGATACATATGTATACGTTTGGTCACCATGATTTAAGACGCACAAATAGGAGGCACCATGCCTGCCTGGGAAAGTGCTATGAGGATGCACAAGGAAACATGGTTTGTTTAGATTGGAGAAGAAAGGTTAGGCTAAATGATATTTGCTCTCAAATATTGGGATGTTTTGATAAAGTAGCTATTCACTCTTGTTCTAGAAGGCAACAGTAAAACCAATGAATAAAAAGTAAAATAAGACATATTTTTGTCCCAAAATAAAGGAGCATTTGAACAACAGGAATCATCCAAAAAATGAAATGTAGTTTCCTTTAAAACTCTTGATGAGATCTTAGCCCCAGGCAGGAGGACAACTATCAGGGACAATGTCAATGGGACACTAGTACTATAAGGCAGGGTGTGTTGCTGGTTTCTTCTTGTTTCCTCTAAAAATAGAACAGCAGCAGCTATGGTACACATACACACTGTATTATTTCATCCTTATAAGAACAACCCAATTTCCAGAGACCATGAAACTGAAGGTTCAGAGGGCCTAAACAGATGGGTGTTACACCTGACGATCAGTAAACGGTGGAATGGGGAGGCTTATGTTCTTCAAGTCAATGCTTTCCTGCTGTCACGGTGTACTCAATGAGCCCTTCTTTTCTTAGTTTCTCATTTCTTGCTTTCTCTGTCATTCCCTCCTCACCTCCATTCTGCTGTTACAGTACAATATTTCTATTTGAAAGATTTTATGAATAGAATCCTGAGTATTCTATTCACCACATAAATATATGATGTACAAACCATAGCATTTTCTTTAAAATCAAAATCCATGAAAAATGACTTAATATCTCTAATGATTACAGTTTCAAAATTCAGATATTCTTACCTGACCGACAAGCAATGTCTACATCCTTTTCAAAGTCTGTCTGTAACAAATAATAAGGTACAGAATCATTATTCAATACAGACATCAAGTAACTCTTAGTAACCAGATTATCTGAAGCTTACAGATATCTGACTAGGTATTACCAGGTTATTGCTTTGTACAAAGAAATTTTCTTAAGGAATAATCAAATTATTTTCAAGAGTATTTCCTAGAGACCAAATGTTAAATAAAATCAATGGGAACATGACACACAATTTTGATAAGGCAATACAATACCCATTGTCATCTTCAAGGCAAGAATTTTAAGGCAATTCCTTAAATCATAGTGAAAAGATTAAAATGGGCACTATTATGAATATACTTCAATAAATGTCTTTATTTGTATTTTTAAAGCATTCACTTTGCATATATTATTTGCAATGTAGTATCTTATAATACAGCTCTGCCAAACCCTTAACAGTCAAACCAGACTTTTCTAATGACTCATTTTCACTTAAATGTGACAAAAGGCTTTCAGGCTTAGGAATTAAAATTGAAGAAGAAGCAATACTAATCTGGTCTAGCAGCTAGAGTTTAGTTCCATCCTCATGTTTTCCTCAAACTTCTATTTTAAATAAATCAGTTTATTTTTATAATGGTAAAATTAAATTAGACCATTTAATATTTTAAATTCAAGAAATTAGTATTTGTCTTGTTTTTAATAAGGAATTAATTATTCCTTCTGAAGTATTAAATGTTACTAGCATATCATTTGGACTATTTTTATGTTGCCTAATCAAAACATTAATAAATCAAATGCAAGAACTATATGATTTCATTAATATGTGGGATACAAAACAAAAAGCAACAAACTCAGAAGACACAGCATTCTGGTGGTTACCAGAAGGCAAGAGGGAGTGAGGGGAGGACAGGAGGGTAAAGGGGGACCAGTATATGGTGATGGAAGAAGACTAGACTTTGAGTAGTAAACACACAATGGAATATATATTATAAAGTTGTACCTGAAACTTAATGGTATTAACCAATGTTACCCCCAATACATTTAATTTAAAAATATACAGGGTCCAGAAGTTATGCCACTGAATGTGGTTGTTAGGGTACATGAATATCTCACATCAGATGGACAACAATTTGAACATTTCACCTAAAATGTCATGTGGTGTGCTTGAGTGTGATATTGTTATGTTACAGAATTACATGCTTATAATTTAGTAATAAAAGATTTTTATGTAATAAAACACGGCATTATTTGTGCCGGACCCTGTCAGGGGTATACAACCTGTGGCCTGCGGGCCACATGCAGCTCAGAATGATTTTGAATGTGGCCCAACACAAAATTGTAAATTTACTTAAAACATTATGAGATTTTTTTGAATTATGTGTCACAGTATATTTAATGTGTGGCCCAGAGACACCAAAAGGTTAAACACCCTTGTGTATATATTATAAAAAAGCCCTCTTGAATTTAATGACACAGCTTAAAAATTATTTCTAAAATATGCCAATGTAGTTATGTCTAAAGTATACCTTAATCCCAACAATAGTCAGAGCTCATGTACAGTAATGGACTTTTACTGGAAGTGTGGCTACCCTTTCTAGTTTAGGGCCGTTCTCATGGGAGGCTGCGCACTGGAACCACCAATGCCTGGGTCCCAACCCAGAGACTGGTCTGGAGAGTGGATTCCAATGGACTCTAATGTGCAGCCAAGGCTGAGAACCACTGCTTTCAGACTAGAAGTACAGGTCCATAGTTCTCATCTGCAAACGAACAAGATCCTGTGCACGGATTGTTATCTCTAACTCCATGTAAGGATGAAAATACTCTCTGGTGTAGCACAGAAGCCCGGGAGTCAATACGCCATGGGGCCAGTAAAAGATCGTAGACTCCTAAGCAATCCAGGCAGAATAGTTGTCTGGCATCAGAGTTCTAAGTCTGTTAATGAACTAAAGCCAAAGTCACTCAAAATGGGACATTGATACTACTTTGCATAAGCGTATTGGTGGTGGGGGAAAATGGAGACAACTGTATTTGAACAACAATAAAAAAATAAAGCCATTTGCCATATCAAAAAAAGAATATTTCTTTATTCTTTTGAGAAATCATAACTCAATCAACAATTGGAGGGAAAATGAAAGCTTACCATGATTTGAGCATGCCCGTTAGGGAAAGAACTTGAAGAATCGGCATTGATTGGGTCCTGACAGTTTCTCAGTCGGCATCGAAATGCATCCTGAACCTGTGGGGAAAAAAAATGACAAATGTTAATTTCCTTCTCTCATAGGAATGATTTGATAATGTCTACTGAGAAAGCAGTTATCACTGTTTTTATAATCCGATACCCATTTTGTTTATTTCCTAATGCAACTACTGGTGTACCTAGACTTTATGCCAAGGAAATTTACCACTTGTCACAATCTATAGAGCGAAGTGTTGGGAACTCCTCAGCTATCAAAATGGCTATGTCTGGCTCAACACTAATAATTCTCACCAGAAGGCAGATTTATTTCCACTGTTACCAACAATATGTGTCTTTCAAGGGGGATTTACTATTTGGTACGGAGTGATCTTTACGACATCTCTCTACACATTGTGAAAAATGAGATTACTCAGTGATCTTACCACTGAAATAGATTTGGGGATTTTCCTTTTATGTCTAGTGTAAGGGATCCTGCTGGTGAGACTATTTCTTGTCTCCCTTCAGGTGCTACCTGTCCTGACGTTAAAACACAGTAAAACAAAAGGATAACAAAATGGTTTTGTTTCTGATTGATTGCCTTAGGGGAAGGGATAAAAAGTCTCTTGGAAAAGCCAAACTTCCATAATATCCATTCACAATTGGATTCTGAGTAAAGAACAAACATATCACAAGGAAATTTGAAGAACATTATACCTTTTATTAAACAAGTGAATACACATAAATAGATGAATAACAAACCCTGGATCCATAATTATTCTGATCACGTGATGCCTCCGCATCAGCATATCCTTTCCACTCTCTGTGGCTCATTAGGCTCCTAACAAGCTGTTGATAAACATCCTTACAAGTAGCTTCTTATCTCAGCCAATGGCAAAGTCATTTTACTCATATTTTGTTTTCCTGACTTTACAATATTGACATTCTCCTTCTAGTTTATTATAAATCTGTTTTACTGGGTTAAACGATGCATGGATGCAGTGGCATTTCGCCTGTTTTGCTGAAGCACCATTGGAAAGACTGCCAAGGTAAAACACAATGATGTTTACTTTAAAAAGCACTGATATAAAATATCCTGGCACTGTTTTGTTGTGAGATGTACATAGTGTATGTGTTAGTCAGAAAAAATCGGAGCCAAGCCCACACGGGCGTGGCTCAGTTGCACGGGCAGCATCCCACAAAATGAAAGATCGCTGGTTCCATTCTTGGCCAGGGCACATGCCTGTGTTTTGGGTTTGGTCCATGGTCAGGATGCGTCTGAGGGGCAGCTGATCGATGTTTCTCTCCCTCTCTTTCTCCCTCCCTTCCCTTCTTTCTAAAAATAAATAAATAAAACCTTAAAAGAAACATCGGAGGCTATTAAGTTGTTTTCAGCTCCTCTCTCCCCTATCATAAGTCATTAGCAGTCTTGTTCCCAAATTGCAAGATGTGAAAAGTGATGTGGCTAAATAGTTGAGTCAGGAGACCTTTGTCCACTTGTATTTCTCCACCTCAGGTTCTCGTCCTGGTGATGCGACCACAATAGAGGTAAACTAAGGGAGCTGTCTGACCTCTTCCCCATTCTTTGATTCTAATATTTCTAAATCTTGGATTTCCTGGGGAAAAAAAGAATGAGGAGTTGCCTGATCTATGATATAGTAATAATAAAAAATTGATAATTAGCACTGTTTTTTATGCAGGAATTTGCACTGGGGAAACCACTCAGAAAGTATATGTTTTTAGGGAAAATATTCCTAAGAACCAATGTCACTAGAGAGGTACCTGCTAATTTTTTTCTTTGTGCCCTGAGATAACTGTTAAAGCAAATTTATAAAGGGAGACAAATATGTTAGAAAATGTTGCTTTCTGAGAACTGTCACATAAAGACAGTTTACTATTTCTGAATACTAACATATATAAAATATAAAGGTGGCACTTGGTAATACCAAACATTAATTTAACTGGTGCTCACTAACCACTCTATTTTCAGACCTTCAGAGTGTAGCTGTCAAGGATAGTTTTGTCTCACAATAAAATATGCAAAAGCAACTTCTGTACGCTTCTTTCAAAAACCAACTATCTGATAGCTTGAAGGAAATACAAAAAAACCTATTTTTTTATATTACACATACATACAAATCAGTGTCTTAAACTACCAAACTCCCAAATATGACAATGGATTCAGGGCATTTCTATACTGCAGAATGATGTCAACTTCATAAGTCAGCCTATGCTATTTAGAAGAAATATAAAACAGAAGGGCACAAAAATCCTCTAGTAAATTCAAGGTCATTTTAATGGTAATATAAATACCATAATTTAAGTGTTAGAAGTCTCTAACACTTTTAATGCCTGTTACTTCTAATTCAGAAAAAGTTGTGGGAGAAATTCCACTTATTCCAAATGTTCCATTTGATGTTTTAAGAAATCTTAAAAATGCGCGTATATGCAATCTAGGTAGATTAACCTTAAATATTAGTCCAACACTATCAGAGAAGAATGGTTAGACTAGATCTCACACTGCTGTTTCCTTATCACAGAAAAGGGTGCTTGAGGCAAGACAGTACCAGGAAAGTGCATCTACAGCTATTTAGAAACATTTTGAATTTCAGGGGAAAAGGGTGAAGGGTTTGCAGGAACAAGTATAAAGGACACAGGGACAATAACAAGGGGGCGTGGAAATGGGAGGGAGGTGGAGAGGGCTGGGGGAAAAAGCAGAAAACTGTACTTGAACAACAATTTTTAAAAAAGCCAGAAAGAAAACACATTTTGATAATTAATTGACTTTTGTATCAGGTAAATGGAGAGAGGCATCTTTGGTCAATCAATGTCAATGATACTAATGGAGAACAACTGAAAAAACTTTAAAAGTCTGTAAGAACTTTAATTCCAGGCAATGAGAAAATGAAGAAAACAAATATGCAAAGTCAGAGTCTAGATCTGGCTGTATCATCCTGAAATTAAAATCTGTGCCAAGGGTCACATTTACAATACCGGACAATAACAGTCTTGGTGTCTTTCTTGCTTTGTGATTAAAATTGAAGAAAAATAATCATTAGAATAGTCAGATATTTATTATTTAAGTTTTTTAGTTTAATGAATAATAAATCCCTTATTTCAGGTAACAATTTAAAATTTATTTTTAGATATTAAGTTCATTATAACATTGCAATCACATTGTTTTCAAAATTTATGTTAGAATAGTAAATGCAATTTTTAAATAGACCTGTCTTGAATCATTAAATATGTAACATGGATTATGGCACAATTAAAATCTAGACCAAAAATTTTTCTGTCTTTATGAAACTGCCATAAGTCTTTCACCTTGATTTATACCCAGACAGAGGATTAAAAAGTATGGGGGTGGGGAGTGGTAAAGAACAAATATGTAAATAGCCTTGAAATGTTTAGGGAACTTCAAGGAACTCTAAGGTAAAGTTGTGAAATGAAAAACAGGATGGCCAGAAACATCTTCAAAAAGGTGAGGTGGAAAGAAAAAGCTGTCGAGGTAGTCTTCTGAAAGTATCCTACCGGAGCACCACTAAAGTTACCCTGACTGCTTCCTGCTGGGGGCTGCTCTAAAAATTCCAGAAAAGGCTATAAAACCTTTTATAGTACATGGATTCCTGGATGAGACATGAGTGCAAAGAGGTTTGCTAGGGTGTGTCTTGCTCCTGTCTCTCTCCCACAGGGAGAGCTGCTTGGTTCAGCTCTGCAGCAGCTGCCCAAGGACTTCTCGGTTGGTCCTCGCTCTGAAGGCAGCTTGGCAGAGTGTGACTGAAAGTCTGTGCCAGCTTTGGAGCTTGCTGGGGAAGAGCATGGGGTGCTGTTTGGCAGCCTTGCCAATGAGAGAATCATCTCAGCAAAGAGCTACACTGTTTGAAATGGCTCCGTATTTAGCACCTAGTAGCTCAGACCCAAAATCTTCACCTTTTAATAAGACAGTTTTACCTCCAATTATTCTGCGGATCATTTAAGCTGCCCCTCCCCCCCCCCAAAAAAAAAGAAAGTTACATTCTTGAAAGAATTTGAGATTGTTACTGGAGGTAAAAGGAGTTTCTTATGTGTTGTGTATTTTTATTTTTTCATGACTCTAATGTCAACTATTGTTTCTCAATTCGTATTTGAACAAATGGCTTGGTTCTTTTTAATCACATTACATTTCATATAATGTAATCATTAAGTGAACAAGTAAGATTGTTCTCAATTTCATGTGTATTTTGCCAAGTGACATAAGCAACACAAATGACTTTACATTATTAAAATATTACCTGACTTCTCTGATAAGGAAATAAACAGAAATGGTTTGCCATTTGCTATAGAATGAAGAAAAAATATGGACTTCAGCCCCAAATTTCAGTCCTAATGACTTTCTATTGGAACCCTCCAACACCTAAAGGATCTTTTACTCAATCTAAAAATTGTTTTTTCCTTTTTGTATCAGTTTTGCGGGGCACATGCCATTCCCAGATAATATTTCACATACATGATCTGAAAGATGTAACAGCATTCCTGTAGCACACGACTGAGGAAAAAAAAGGGAAGTTACCCACCAGCCACCACCATCCATGCCTTCACAGAAAATATCTCATGGTAGCCTCATGCCATTCGCTTCGGGGCAAAAAATAAAAATTCATGAACTCTTATTTCTTAGATTTACTTTTTAAATGGAGGGGTTTTTTTTTTAGCAGATCAAACATTTTTAATTTTAAACATTAAAATATTTAAAGAGAGGGAAAGGGAGTGAAATTATCAGTGAGAGCGAGACACATTGATAGGTTGTCTCTTGTACACGCCCTGATCCCCAGGATGAATCTGCAACCTAGGCATGTGCCCTGCCCAGGAATCAAACCTGAGACCTTGCACTCTGTGGGGCAACACCCAGCCAACAGAGTCACATTGGTCAGGGCTCTTAAATTTATTTTAGACCTTTGTTCCAGACATATTCAATTCCTGCCACTAGTTTAACCATGTTGCAAAGCAGAACTTAGGGTTCTGAAAGGAAAGTGAAGTGGGATGGCCAGGGATTCAGAATTCTGGGTGATAGCAAGCCATGGTTGGACAGTACCTGGCAGACATGCCAGAGTCTGTCATGAACTCTGTCTCAGTTTGTTCACTGAGCCATCATACTCATCTGATTATATGAATTTGCTTAGCTCCTAAACCTCTGTATGAATTCAGAGAACCACATGTGCAGGTTAAGACCGGTGCAAATGTTTTTGATAGAATTGCCATGATGCTCAACTCAGGAAAACTTAATGTGGGAAGAGAGGAAGGATTTATATTCCCCTGCCTAAGAAATGGGATGGCTTTGAGCCGAAGGAATTTGGTGACTTTTGGAAAAGTACACGGGATTATAAACTTATCAGCCTTGCTTGTGTCATGTCTGTGTCCCTATGTAAAGGTGCCTGTTCTGGTAAAGGCCAGCTTTACAGTGGTACATTTAGGCATTCTCCCCTTTCCAGATACACATCCTAATGTATTCAAAACAAAATCTGTAAAACCTTTTAAATCTTTACAGCTGCATTTCTTTTTGACCCTTCAGTTCAGCCTGAAAAAGATAAAGCTCTTAGTAATCCACTCCATTCTCCTTCAAAGCCTTGTTCATACACAACTTTCTTCTGAGCAAGCTAAAAACATTAGGATGAGTACCATAACCCTCCCACCTTGGGCCACTCACTCTTTATAATCTATTGAACTTCCTTCGTGACAGCACTCACAGTGACCTCTCACCATGGCAACTAAATATCCCAAACAAGAGAGCTTTAAAACATTGCTTAATCAATACTCAAATGTCATCAGTATTGTCTTTCTCTTGGTGCTGCAGTTATAGCCATTAAAAATATCACTCTATGTCCAGAATTATATCATCTGCTTTATGCCTTCAGGTACTCCAGGTGGTCCCAGAGAAAAATCAACTTTCTATTGTTCACCATAAACTCCATTCTGTGGAAACCACGTGTCCAGTAACCACTCTTCCTCTGCCTCTACTTGAAACTTCCACTTCCCGATTCTCCACAGTATGACTCCCCTCCCCTCCAGCACCTATTACATTTGTGAAGTCTATATCACCTACTTCCTCATCTTCAAAGACCAAGTGAAAGTCCTGCCCACTCTTCTTTAAGGGATAAAACCTTCCACTGTAACTACCTATGCAAATAGTTAAGCTCGGACTTTCATGCAATTCTCCTTCTGAACTGTATCATTTGCAATATGACCTCTTTTTAAATTGCTATCTAGTTATTTCACCAGTATTATCTTCAGTTATATTTTTTAAAAATGTTTTACTTGTGAAGAATATTGAGTTTAGATAAGATAGGAAAGGAGGGCCCTGGCTGGTGTAGCTCAGTGGATTGAGCGCGGGCTGCGAACCAGGCATCGCAGGTTCGATTCCCAGTCAGGGCACATGCCTAGGTTGCAGGCCATGTTCCCCAGCAACCGCACACTGATGTTTCTCTCTCTCTCTAAAAATAAATAAATAAAATCTTTATAAAAAAAAAGATAGGCAAGGAGGCTTGTCTGTTCTATAATTCACTGGCATGTGTTTGTAAATTATTTAATTTATCTATACTCTTTATGGAAATGAAAACCAAATGGGAAATTGGCAAAAAAATAAAAATAAAAGTAAATGGTACAGGCAAATGGGAGAAAGAAAGAAAAATCTGCTCATGTTTATTTTAAGTGTTTTGCTACAAAATAGCTTTATGGATTTGGATGAAGATCTGGGACCACATCTTGTGCAGCCTGGACCTCCTGCCAGCACTAGGAAGGAGACCAGAGGGGCTGGCCCTACCACCGATTGTACACAACAGCCATGGGGTCCTCAAAGGGGGATACAACAAAATTACCCATTTCAGCACTTTCCTTTTTCCCCTCCATGTAGTGAAAGGGGTTATTGTAGTTTATTTTGGGTCACAGTCGTGTTATTTCCCCCCTCTGACAGCAAGCTGTAAGGCACAGCCAGAGAGGGGAGAGATGAGAAGAATGTGCAGGCAACAAGAAAGTGGTTTCCTAGCAACAGAAACTAGTTCAAAGATTTCTTAACTCCCTTGTAGTTTGAATTTCCATAGCAATGTGGAGAACAGTAAATAGTAAATGTCCTCGTGTGCTTAGTGCAAATGAACTCTAATCAGGAAGTGACTGATCAATGAAGGAAAGCATCTATATGCTACTAGATTCAGTCTTACCAGGTATTTCACATATTAGCCTGAGATAGAGGATTTATTACTGAAAGTGATGCATTATGAAAAAATCAGTCTAATTTTTAAAAAAATTCTATTGCCTCTTTTGTCAGAGGCATCTACCAAAGTAATTTAAAAGAGAAAGGTGCTCCAGAAGAAGAAACCGTATTTTCAAATATACAAATTTTTATGAACTTTAATTATTAAGATGTCCCCTCTAGAGGTCACAATAAATTGTTATG
Source organism: Tonatia bakeri (assembly GCA_004024845.1). Lineage (NCBI taxonomy): Eukaryota > Metazoa > Chordata > Mammalia > Chiroptera > Phyllostomidae > Tonatia > Tonatia bakeri. The sequence goes on from PVIA01001408.1 coordinate 222,134, forward strand.
CAAATAATAAACTCACTTTTTAAAAAAAGTGGACTGTAATGAAGTTCACAATACCAGAGTGATTTCTCCCTTCCTTCCTGACTTGAAATAATTTTGGTCATAAAATTGGACCACTAAAAGCAGAGGCACTTTCAAATAAATTAAGCCCCAAACATATGACATTTAAAATGGCACAGTTAGAGTATTTAATTTCTTCTCTCTTCTTAAACAGCAAGGCTGTATTTCTCCCCTGTGCACATCCACCTCTTCACAGGAAGATCGCAAAAGCAAATATGGGTAAAGCCATTTGAACTCACATTGGAACAATCATTAAAGATTAAAAACAACCAAATAGGTTAGTGTGTATCGAAAATAAATACGATATCACCCTGGCTGGTGTAGATCAGTGGATTGAGCACGGGATGTGAACCAAAGCATCGCAGGTTCGATTCCCAGTCAGGGCACATGCCTGGGTTGCGGGCCAGGTTCCCAGTGGGGGCCACATGAAAGGCAACCACACATTGATGTCTCTCTCTCTCTCCCTCCCTTACCGTCTCTAAAAATAAATAAATAAAATATTTTAAAAAAAGAAAATACAATATCTTGCCATGTGTAATGTGCACCCATGTTTTTGTGCTTGTTATACATGGGATTATTAAACCCATTATCATACCCATGGCATGTAATCATTATACCATGTATAATATGCATCCTTATTTTCCCTCAAAAATTTGGGCAAAAAAGGGCTCATTACACGTGGCAAAATACAGTAGATTCCTGGCTGTGTGGCCCAGTTGGTTGGAGCAGCGCCCCATTCACCAAAAGTTTGCAGGTTTGATTTCCGCTCAGGGCCCACACCAAGGTCATGGGTTCCATCTACTTGGGGCTCTAAAGGGGGGAAATCGATTGCTATTTCTCTCTCTCTCTCAAATCAATAAATATATATCCTTGGGCGAGGATTTTTTAAAAAGTTTAAAATACATAGAAAGGTGTATATCTCTTATCTAGTCTCTAAATTTAAAATAATATTTCTTATATACTTTTAAGAAAAAGATCCATATACATTTTCTTGAATTATTGTGAAGAAAATATTTTAAAGTGAAACAAGTAGTAAAGATGATACTGTATCCTTAGGGCCTTCTGTAGGGTTATCAAGTACATTAATAGATGGGAGTCATTAGCCAATATTTTACAGGTAGCTATTTAGTCAATTTGCTCTGGTGGTGTACTTTTGTGGAATGTTTTATTCATAGGAGACACCGAGGACATGGGAAAATGCTTCTGTTCTCCTGGGTTGTGGTAAGTGTTAGGGCAGTGTAATCACAAGTAATTTGAGGTAGACCCATTGCTAGTGTCAGGCAATATATATTTACAAGGTCAAAAAGATTTCTGTGAACCCAAAGAGGCCTCCTTATGATAAAGTCCTTGGAATTTACAAATCTAAAGAAGACTCATTTGGTTTTTCAGTAATAATTTCCTCTGAGGAAATGTGAAAGAGACTTGCCCTATAATTCAAATCTCTGTGTATTTATGTCTAAGGTTCAATGGGAGAATATTGGATATGCAGTTTTTCATTTCAGTGTTGGAATGAAAGTAAGTATGACACTGCTATTAATTTATAAGCTATAGAATTATTCAATTTGAACTAATCATTGCAAATGCAACAATAACAGGGCCAATAACCATAATTTTACTCCCCATTAATATAGAAAATATATTTACAGACACCTATTTTAGCAGAAGCATTTATCATATGACTTAATTTAATTATCCTTAAATCATGTTTTCACAGTTATCAGTCCAATTAGCAAGTATAAAAAAAGTTTTGATAGAAATGAATATTTGTGGCAAATATTTTTCTTCATGTAAGCAGCAAAAATTTGATAATAAGCCATCAAAATGTCACTTTTTAAACCTGAATGTTTTGATCATAGTCTAATGCTATCTTGAAAGCTATTTCTCTCTTTTTTTAAATCCTCCCCTGAGAATATGGGAGGGAGAGAAAAAGAGAGAGATGTGAGAGAAACGATGATCTCTTGCCTCCTGCACTCGTCCCTACTGGGAATTGAACCCACAACCTTTTGGTGTTCAGGATGATGCTTTACCAACTCAACCACCTAGCCAGGTGAAAGCTCATTTCTGAAGAAAAACTGAGACTTACTTAGAGATGAGACACTTTTCTCCTCTTTAACACCTAAAGTACTAATATCTTTTGAAAACTGCATGTAGCTATATCATGTATCTTGCTTAAAACCCACACCATTCATCCTTAGTTGTCAAAAATGCATATCATGTGTACACTCAGAACAGTTTCGTTAAACATGTTAGTGATAATATGAATACAAAAGACCCATATAAAAGTTATAGTTTTAGAACATACAGCCCTAAATTATTTGATTTCCTCTTAAATTTTATTTAACATTGGTCTATGAAGAATTTGATGCTTGGGCCCTGGCTGGCATGGTTCAGTGTATTGACTGAGTTCTGGCCTGCAAACTGAAAGGTCGCTGTTTCAATTCCTGGGAAGGGCACAAGCCGGGGCTGTGGGCTGGGTCACTGGTTGGGGGGGGGCATGGGAGAGGCAGCTGATAGCTCCTTTTCTCTTTCTCTTCCCCTTTCTCTAAAAATAAATAAAAATCTTTTAAAAAAGAATATGATACTTGGAAGATTTTTAATGCTGATATTTTAGGTGGAAATTTGTGATAAGGGAATAGCCAAGCTTGGCAACTGTGAATTAGAACAAATTTTTAAAATGATGAGATAACCTCTTTTGCAATGTGAAGTCATTATTTTTCAGCATATAATGTTCTTAGAATACACATATGGGTTTACTGCTGCCATCTGTATCATACTAAAGTAGCTCAGAAATATTGTTCTCTCCATCTGGTAAATGAGGTAAAAAAACAAACAAACAAACAAAAAACCTTTGGTTACCTTCACACATCACCGTAAAACTATGTTCTGTATACTGATACACATGTGTCTTTCTGCACATCACCGTAAAACTATGTTCTGTATACTGATACACATGTGTCTTTCTGCACATCATACAATCTTCAAACAAGATGGAGAATACAAAATAACAGCCCAGACCACTTTCTCAAAACTATTAGCATGACACTGTGTCATTGTGTGTTTTGGTTACCACCATCCCCACAGTAAATGCTAAAGTGACTCATAAGCCTTGTACATACTGTGTCAGTGCCTGCAAGCACTCTGAATAATTTTTGCACTGATTGGAAAATAATATTTTATCCGTCAACAAGTCAAGGCTGAAATCAATCACTGTTCTGGGTGGTTTTGGTGCAAATTAGTGCCTCAAATCTGAAGGATCACCTCTTTCCCTCACTGCTGACAATAGCCTCAGTTATGTTCTGGAGAAATGCTATGATTATAGCTTATAGTTCTTCCCTATCATGCTCTACTGTGCACTTTTCTTGTATTTTCTGAGCATAAATATTCATATCCAAATCATCTTTACAGTAACCTGATTCTCAACTTAGTATAGAGACCAAAGAACTGTTTATCAGTCTTCAACATTTCCATCTCAATATAAATTAGTTAAGTATGTGGGACTGGGGGATATGCTGTGTATAGATGCACAAGTTAGGGAATGCATTTAAGAAATACTGCATTATGTTTATGAACTGTACCTTTTATAAATATGGCACCTTACCCTCTTATCCACCAGTTTTTCTAACACACTTATCTATACATATGACTCTACCAGTTTCCCTTGCACCTACTCTCCCTGGGTCTTCGCACTTCCCTGTTTTAATTCGTCACTCCCATAGTCCAAGGAGTCCTCTTGAACTTTGCCTTAGAACTTCATTTTAGCTTTGACTCCCAAATGATTGTCTTTAGAGAAGACTAGCTTTAATCTGAAGATCATGATACTAAAAAATATTTGTTAACAAGGAGATACTCTACTAGGCATCATTTGTCTCTCTCACAAGAATTATATTGCTTACCTCTCTCCGAAGAATGCAGTGGACCATGACTATCACAAAGCCTTGCAATGAATCAAACACAGCAAAAAGTATTTGAAACAATATGGAGCGTTTGTCCGTCATGGCCAGTACTGCAGACATCCACGTCAGAGCCAGAAGGGGCAGCACCACACAGGAGCTCCAAAGGGACGCCCTGTTAAGAGACAGACAGAGCAACATTACGAAGCTGCGTATCACTCTGCAGGCAGTAACCAAACCCCCCTTCAACAAAGCATTCTTTTATGTGGCACCAAGATCATTAACTTGGAAACCACAAAACAAACATTTGATAGTCTTATTTATTTTTTATAGACAATCCCATAATAGTTATAAAGGCAGTTGCCAATTACAAATATTTAAGTATGCTCTTAACTCTAATATTAGCAAACATGATTTTTTTCCATCATAGCATTTTCTCACATGCACTGTAAAAGATTTGTAACAAGAAGATGTAAATGATTGGGACTAACATGGCGTTACTGGCGGTGGTGGCTGACAAAGCTGTTGTTGAAACTACTCCACACTTGGCACATTTGAGCGTCAAACCGCTATGAGGCTCACTCATCTGACTGCAAACAAACAGAACACCCACAAAAAGAACAAAATATTGAATTGTCACCAAAAAAGTTGCTGCTGCAAGTTAGCTTTTAAAATACAATTTCATGCAGAAAAGTATATCAAAAATGAATGTTCTAGGTCGTTTTAAAGATACATTTCCACTACACAATATTTTTGTAACATTTACCTTTTAATAATTTGGGCCTTTGTTGCATGCGAAGCACATTTCCATCATATATACCATAAATGGCCCTTGTGTCTGCAGACCAAAGTTGCCAATACACTGAATTAAACATAAGCATGTGTTTGTGTAGACATACAGTGAAAACCCTTTATTCAGACCCCTGGTGAACAAGTAAGGACTCCCAGCTTCAGTGATTTTCATTATCATTTGCAAAAGGCATATAATACCAATTAAAGCCTTTTGAAATGTAGATATGTATCTCAGAAGTACAATATAGAAAGATACCTATTTTAGGTCTTTAGCCGTTTGTGAAAGGTATAGCCTTTGTCTCAAAATACTTATATTTTGAAATTTCTTGTAGCATCCATGTATTGTCTATATTTTAGGATGATCTGAATATAGGGACTAATATTTGATGAAATATTAGTTGATAAAAGTGATAATTTGCTGCTCTAATAACACACATTTAACATAATCATTTAGTTCAAAACATTGTCTAATTAAGTTTAAAATATTTTTCTGAATATTTGTCACAGGCACCATCTAATAGCATTTATATGGTCTCTTCTAGTCTAGAGAATTTTGCAGGAAAACTTGTATTCAAATTATTCAAGTTCAATCTACTATGTCATAGAGGCAAAGTAATACTATATAGAAAAACTTCATTTGCTTTAGGAAAGAGTCCTTGAAAAAGTAGTGTTTTATTAGAACATAATCTTTTCAGGAAAAAACAAAAAGAAATTACTGGAATTAAAAGTCAAAACACCTTGAAATAATGTCCTGTGGTGTACTTCTCTCATCCATTGCCATGCGGTGTTTACATCTAAAATATGTTTGCCCAGTGGGTTTTTGACTAATAATACTATAGTGGAGTTACATTACCATGTGTATAATAAAAGTGGCAGAATCATAAGAGGCTCATAATTCAGAATCTCTGGTACTTTTTAAAGAAGTACGTGCATTTGTGAATAGTACTTGGGTGGGATAATACACCTGAAAACTATTAAGTAAGTAGATTAATATGTAGACACCATGAGAAAAATCAAAGCTTTCAGAGTTAGATGTGGGGATAGGGAATATAATATTAAATCATTCCCTTTACTGGTTCAACCCAGGACATATGTACTAGCCCCATCTGTCTAATATTTTCAAAATAACAGGTAACCAATATCCTTTCCACTGTGGTTCATGAACGCCTCAGTGGGCATGCCAGTGTGTTTGAAATTACTCCCAAACGAGTATGTGGACCAACCATCTCCACAGCAGCTGAACGTCATATATACACACCCAAGTCCAAAGACTCTAATTTAATGGGACGCAGGCATCAGTGTTGTTTAAAATTGCAAAGATTATTCTGAGAACAAACAGGAATGAACACCTCTGCCCTAACTATTCATTTGAGGGTCTTCAACCTTGTTACATTCCACTAAATTAATATTAAAATGCATGCCTTAGTCATTTATTGTTTCCTTTATCACAGAAAAAGGCTATTTGGTGCTTGTGCTTCAAACAAGGATGTGGCTTTCTCAATTTGAAGGACACCATTCCTCTAAGCTCTAAAATAAGATTGAAAAGCTAAAGATTACTAAAAATAATTTTAGTTCCTAATATAAGTATTTTAGTCCTGAAAAAAGTAATTAGAATATGGGCTTTTCCAAAAACGTATCTTAAGACAGTATTTAAAATGCCCATTTCTTGTTGTTTGAGATTTATATGAGACTGCCTAAAAGGCCTACACACGCTTCCTTAGAGCTGCTGAAAAGTGTGCCTGACAGTCCTGGCTGGCCACCTTTGGAACTCTGTCATTAGCAGTGAATGGAGCAGAGGACAGGCAGATTTCCCAGAGAGAGATTGAGGATTTTTTCCTACTTTACATGGCCACTGTGGATATTAATGTATTATGTAGAACGCATAGTCTAGATGCTACATTGAGTTGCTGCAATGAAAAATAAACTCATTTCTTTGTTATAAGGGAAATTATATATTTAAAAAAAAAAGTGCTAACAGGTAAAAGAAAAATAAGTTCAGATGTAACCAGTATTCACTTGGTCACCAGAGTCTAAACATGGGTCATTTCACTACTCTGTCCAGGTTATTCTGGCCAGTCCTAGTGTGTGGGGGGAGGGGAGGGTCTTCAAGTCTACAAGTTTAAGTTCCCTCCCCAACTTCCTTTTTCTTTTCCTTGGGGAAAAAAAAAAGTTTTTTTTTTTTTTGGTCTATTGGTTGATTGATACTATAAAAATTGTCTGGAAAGAAAATATGCCTCCTTCCTTTGGAAAAATTTCATGAGATTTGTACAAGGTTCTGGTATGGTAGTCCCCTTAATTTCAGGTAAAGCAGTTTAAAATACATAGTAGATAGAAAGTCCCATTGCAGCAAAAGAGAAAAAACAAAATATTCTGTTTGAGGGTTCTAAAAAGACACATGCTGTTTTATCTTGTTTTCATTCTTTCCAATTACCATTTCATATAAGACAATATGTTGATATTGTAATAAATCCTCTTAGTAAATATATTTTATATATTAGAAAATTTTAATTTAGTTTGGGTATTATAAAACTTGTCAAGCTATTATATTATTTATCAAACAGTCATCACTTCCCATATTTTTGGACTATAAGATGCATCCCCCCAAATTTGGGAGGAATAATGGTTGTTAATGCTGCTGTTGAGTTCTGTTTACATTTACATTGGTGAAATATTATGTTATACATGTTATTAAATATTTCACCACATTTTTTGCTTCAAATTTTTTTTCCTATTTCCCTCCTCTAACATCTAGGTGTGTCTTATGGTCCAAAAAATATGGTATTTGTTTTAAATGTTTACTGAACACAAACTATATTCTTGGCAGTTTCTAATAATTGATCATAAAAAGAAGAAAGGGGATAAAGAAACAAAAAAATGTGAGAAGAGGAATGTCTTGGTATCTTATTTGATTCCTAATAATAATATTTCAAAAGAAATGCTTGATATGTATGTACAGTCAAACCACCTGCAATGGTTAATATGTACAAATAGGAAGATCACTTGTTACATTAATCAGTTAGCTTGGCTTCCTGCTTAATGTTTCTTTAGTTCAGTCTGATGTTGTTTTCTTCACTGAAGTCTTTACTACCGTCCTCAGTGCTTTCTCTGTGAAGTAAAATTAGCTTCAAATACTCCCATCTTCTACAAGACTTCTTTCAATCACACTTTGGAATAGAGAGCAAGCTTCAATCTACACATACTTAAGCTAAAACAGCATTTTATATTATAGATAATTTTTATCCTAGAATCATTAATTTGTTCATAGTTAGACAGTCACCAGTATTGTGCCTTTAATGCCATTTCTATTTCTCCCTCAGTGGTCTTTGCACCAGAAAAACACGGCTTGATTCAGTTTTATCAGGGAAACAGCTGTAACTTATCATATTTTTAGAAATAGAGGTTTTAAAATTAATATGTACATTGAAATAGCTAATTTATAAATTCATAAGGTGACAGTATTATTATTTCTTTCTCCTAAGCCCATGTTACCTCTTACAAAGAGCTATGTGAATCAAACCGGATATTACATATAAAAAACTAAATGAGAAAAATACTGACTGCAAATTTAAATAATGTATCCTTAGCATTATACTCATTCTGATTATCTCATCTCTTTTTCTGACCTCAAAAAAGTGGAATCATAGAAGTGTGATTAATAGAAGTCAGGGTCCTTGAAAATAACCCATGCAGCTTGGCTCAGTTGCTTCACTCAGCATAGCAACAGCCACCATTTGTTGGGAGAATGTTCACTATTTGCTAGCTACTCTAAGGAATGTGTTATATACATTATAGTTCATGTGCTCTATTACGAGGGACAAGTCATCATCCCCATTTTATAAGTGAGGAGACTTAGCTGCAGAAAGAATAAGTTACATGCCTAAATACTCCCACACACACTGCTAGCAAACTGCAGAGCTAGATAATGAGCATAGCTTTTTTTTTTATCTTCAAAGCTTTATCCTAACCACTAACTTCTTTGTGCCCCAATTAAAAAAACATTATACAAGTTTATACCTATAGTGGCAGAACTGAGTTTCCATACCCAGTACTCAGTATGACCGATTTATTCTTACATCATTAATCTAGACAGAAATAACTGAAGCAATTGCTCCAATTCCAACCATATGTGGCAGACTAACAAGAGTGATAATGTGAAAGATTTAAGTTCAATGGTATAGAAATCTCGGTGCCTGTACAGGTTCAACTCTGTCTATTTAAAGATGCTATGGAGACTCAAGTGAAAAAAGATTCTCTAAAAGAAAAGTGATTCTCCACTCAGAAAGGAACTTCCAATGATGTTTTCATTACACTAACTGCAGTTCTGGTGTTTGATGTGAATGGTGTCAAATGTTTATATTGAAAACTATTAAACCTATTCCTTTATTAGGGGAAAAAAATACCTGAACTATCTTATCACTACATAGATTGTAAAAACACAAAGGATCTAAAATTCTCACCAGTTGGTTACCAATACTATAACTTCTACATAATACCATGAACTATTTAAGAAATTAGTACAATTGTAGGAAAAGTTTGGAATGAAGGTATAAAGAAAAAAACTACAAACTTTATAAGGCATTCATATTTCATTCAAGCTTCTAAAAATTTTTATGAAATAATTTTAAAAAGCTGCTATCAGTCTGTTTATAAAATGTCATTAGATATGGTGATACTATAACAACAGTAAAATGCTTTTCTAAATTTTATAAATGGTTGAAATGTGCAAGTAAAAATTATGAATAACATTTTCTAGGAAGTTAGAGTCAAAAATGGCACACAGAATGAGAATATATAAGAAGTGTTTCATACATGATTATTTCAAGAATTTCTCTGATATATTCAAGTAATCAAAGAAAATTCAGTATTTTCTCCCTACTAAGGTTTGCTTGTCCTATTTCAGCTGTGCTTCGTACTGGCCTTGTGTTCCATGTACCTCCTGTCCTCTGTGACCCAGACAAGTGGGGTTTGAAAACCCTCACCTAAGGACAAGTTTTTTAAGTCTAACTTTCACATTTAATCTTCTTACCTTACAAACAGGCTATATACACAAAACCAGGTTTTCTTAGTGGTCTGTTTAATTTTTAGATTTTGGCTACATGACTTGAGAACAGCACACTGGAAACTTGAATGGCAGATTTGGCCAGACACACTGGTTTCATCAATAACAAAATTCAAGGCACGGTCAAATGCAGTCAATGATGATCTGAAATTGGAGCATGGGATTCACCCGTAAAGAACCTTCAAAGTCCACCAATTGCAGCTTACCCGGCTCTGTGTTTGAGCTTTTTATCTAGGATCCCATCTCTGGAAACAAGTTTATTAAATACCAAAATGCCAATCACCATGTTGACCTGTCAAACAGAAACAAAGGTTGACCTTTCAATGATAGTGAAGGGAATCAGTCTCTGTTCCTCCTGAAAACCCTCTTCATTTATTTACAACCACCACAGAATTAAAGACTCACAATAGTAGCAACAGGAAGCACTTCTCAAATATTTATAAGTGCATAAAGGAATATGGAGCAATTTAACAGCGGTGTGTTACTTTAAAGTTTTAAAGTTCATTAAGTACATTTGATTTCCATGTTTTGCAGTTAACACTGAGAAAATTAATGTTCAATTGCCTAACTTTCAAATGGTGCCATATAATGCCAATCTGACATTCTTCTGAGTCACCCTTGCATAAAATCAATCGGCTAAATGAGTTTTACCCTATGTGTGAGGCTGGAGTGAGTCCTGGCTGTCAGAGGTGCTCGAGATTTGTCCTTGCCCCACCCAGCAGGGAGAACGGAATGCCTAGATTTCTCCCGCTGAGTGGCTCTTGCTGCTGTGGGGTGGGAGCATTTTGATGCACCATGTTTTTCTAGACAAAGGGGAAAGCCTATTCAACTCACCATAATCCTTTAAAAGAGGGACACTAACACCTCTTCTTACAACGTGCTCTATTGAACACTGCTTAGCATTTTCTAAGACTCTTATTCTCACTTAAAAGGATTTAAATAAAGGTAAAATGAAAATCTCACATATTTTTTTTTTCTCAAGCAAAATTGTAAAAAGCTGCAGAGGTAACTGGTCTATTTGTAGCAGCTCATTATGATGAGTGCCCACGGTTCTCTAACCTACTCACACTTTCTGATAAAGGAATCCAGTCCAACGCTGAAACCCAGATAATCAACTAAAATATTTCTTCTTTTTTCTTTTCTACCCCTTACCCTCCATAATCAACAGAATCTTGGTGCTCTCCCAATGCTAATTAGTGAAGGCTACATTGAAACTAGATTTTCACAGGCAGAATAACTAGTTAAGGAAATAAACAAAAATCCCACTTCTCTCAATACACTTTGGCCACATGAAATATAAAGTTGAAATCTGTTTAATTGCCAGTATAAGGAAGATCCAAGGCACCTGGTTAGGTAGGGATCCAATGTCACTCTTAATAGCTTCCTGACAAGATACCATTTAAACAAGAGACTGATCTTCATACTTCTCATTACTTGAACTAAGAGAAAAAGTGTGTTTCATGATTCTATTAATCTACAATTTAATCATAAGGAGATTCATCAGCACTCCAAAACTCATACTTTGCTCTTTCAATCATACACATACTCTTGTTTCTTCATTTTAGGGTTGTATGTGTTTTAGCCTAGTAATTTAGGGAAATAATTCAATTGCTTAAATAAAAATTCAATGCAGCCAAAGTGTATCTAGTAGTTTGTTCCCCTGTACCCTTCTCTAACATCCAAGCCTCAGTTTGATTTCTCTGGTAAAACTTTAATAGTTTTTGCTCTTTGTTATAGTTTAGAGGAGAGCAAACTTTAAAGGACGAAAAATTCACATAGAGTTCTTAAGAAAGGTGTTGCTAGCTCCCAGTTTATTGAATCAGTTGTTCAAGAAACCAAAAGGTAATTTTCCAGTTAGAAATCTAACTGCATAGCGATATGGATATTTGTATTTCATTCAGACCATTTCTTTACTCCCTTACATCTTCCAAAGATGTATTGGACAAGAAAAATTTGTAATCCATAAATTCAGAGAAAGAAAGGCAAATTCATAGGAAATTTTCATGTTCCTATAATTAAACACGCATAGGAATTATTTTATGATTCCAGAAAGAAACAGTTAATCCTTATACACAACATATGGCAGAGATTCTCAACTGGGTGTGATTTTTTACACCCAGGAAACATTGGGAAATGTCTGGAGACATTTCTAATTGTTACAACTGGAGGGTACAACTGGTATCTAGTAGGTAGAGGCCAGAGATGTTGCTGAACAACCTAAAATACACTGTACAGAGCCCCCTGCTGCCTGCCCCAACAAAGAAACGGCAGGCCCAAAGTGTCTGCAGAACTGAGGCTGGGAACTTTGACATAGGGATATATATTTTCTCATTGATACTTGGTAGCAGCAGCATTCCTTAAGATTAAGAGATCTTATTACTTATGTAGCTCATACAGAATAGTGTAAAGGTGACATGATCATAGATGATGACATTCTATACATTAAAGAATTTCTTCACCAATGTGAAATTACTGTAAGAGAAACCCCACACTCTCACGTTTAATTTTCTTCAGTCTTCAACCTAAGAATATTTTAGAGTAATAAGGACTGAATGGCAGTTGATATTCAAAATTAAGTAATAATTCATAGAACTTTAAAATTTCTACACAACAAATACAAAACTGTTTTTCTAATTGAAACAAAGTAGTCTTTTCTTTGCTAAGAAAACAAAGTAGGTTGATTTCAGAGCAAACAACGTTGATTTCGAGGTTTACCAGAACAACAGCGGCTGCAGGTCCTACGAAAGCGTAGAGTAGTCCTCCTTCAAGAGAGAGCCAGCAGCTGAAAATGAAATCAGATAAAAACTAACAAAAATTAGCTATGTGTTCAACCACTAAAGTCGGTTACAAAGAACTTTAGCCATGCACTTAGCCTTGGAGTTTTGGCACATTTCAAAGCTTTGTAATACAAAAAAATCTATAGAAGATGTGGAAGAAGCTAAAATTAGAGTTCATGAGAGAAATACTATAATGAGAATACGTCACATGAAAAAGGAACTTTTTATTATACAGCCTTTCAGGTAGTTAAAACATTTTAGATAAATTACTTTTGCAGTAAGATTTTTATATTGACTTTCAGTACAAAGGTGGCTGGTAAATTTTGTAAATGCTGCTTATATCCATTATAGAAATTTTTAAATATACTTTTAAGCAAGAACAGTGTGTTTTTAGAGTGTTAGACATGCCATTTACTCAATCTTCTTTGAGGTCATTGAGATACTGGGAGAAATTTATTTAAAAGCCATCATTGTAGCAAATGGATAATTTAGTTTGCATGTTTTTTCTTCTAGTTTTACGTTCCCCCCATACTAGTAAGAAAATTCACTAAAGATAAATAAGCTTCTGATTACTAAAGTAACCATGAGAGGCAGATTTGCATTGATAGGGACATGGCAACCCATTTATGTAAAAACGTTCATTCTCTGGCAGCACAGGGGCAGGGAGAGGCATGAGGCTTTGCATGGTGGTTCATCTGCACAAGCAGAATCCAGGAGGTCAAATGAGGGAATATGAGGGACCAATTTGCTGATGCAAAGGGTCACACCCACTAGTTTGACCCTTTTCAATATTAATTTCAATCCACAGAATCGGCATGCTGCCTTCAAAGTTAACAATCAACAATTCTTGTTCTGTATCTGCGGTAACAATGCTTGCTCTATATCTGCTCTAACAATAAACTTCTACATTCGTTGTGGTGGTGTTTATATGATTTCAGCATTCGTTAAAACTCAGAATTCTCAGCCTAATAGGATAAATGGTACTCTATGTAAATTATACCTTAATTAGCATTTTTAATATGGAATTATATACATACACACACATACACCTGTATCATTTTTTCATAATACAAATGTGTGTCTATGTGAGTACCCAAAGTCTTCATTTAGTTACTGCTCTTTGCCATACAGCAGACAGATAAAATTCTACTTTCCTACTTTGGGGTTGAGAACTTAAATATTAACTTTTTAAATAAAATACCAGCAGAAAAAACCCTTGTTCCGATAGAACACTTTAGTTTGCTCTCTCTGAGATTGCCACTAAATTTCTACTATATTTTTGTGTAAATTAATCTTCAAACTAATAACACTACTTGTTGTACTGTATTTGGTTAATCAAATACTCCCTTAAAGCTGGAATCATATCATCTGTATTCTTAAATTTTTTCCCTACCCCCAATATGGTGCCTTTCCAGTACTGGATTCACACCACAGCAGTCATACTATCGTCAAAGGGAAATAGTACTGTAGTGAGCACTGTTCAGCCTACACTATTAGGGAGGGTTTTTTGTTTTGTTTTATTTTTGATATTACAGATTGTATTAAAAAGAAAGTGCCCTGATAACACACACTTCTTCAGTTCTTTGGAAGTTTCTTTTGGATGAAGAGTTGAAGTGATGTCTCTTATAGCATTCAACTTGGATGAACCCACCAGAGGGCCTAATAAGCTGCGATTCTTATCTCCACCTAAAGACAGCTAAGCAGAATGCTTCACTTTAAATTTTACTTTTCTGGAGATGGTTATGTTAAGTGAAATAAGCCAGTGATAGACAAATACCATATGATCTCACTTATATGTGAAATATAATGAACAAAATGAACTGACACACAAAACAGAAATAGAGGCATGGACACAGGGAACAGACTGACAGTTGGTGGGGGTGGGTTGGGGTGCTGGATGAAAGAAGGTGAAGGGATTGGCTAAAGAACATATATGCACAACCATAGACACAGACAACAGCATGGCAATGGCCAGAGGGAAGGGGGGCCAAGAGGGGGAAATGAGGACATCTGTAATAGTGTCAACAATAAAAATAAATAAATAACTTTATTCTAATAAGATGTACATCTCTTCCCCTATTTCTCAATTGCTTCAACTTGAGAAAAAAAAAACAGTTGAAGTAAAAATATGCAGGTGCATTATTTTTTTCATTTAAAATACTAAAATATAAACTTAACTTATAAATTCTCACACAGAATTTATCTATATTATAGCCATGATTAGGATGGGCTGGTAGAACACCTGTTTTTCTCCTTTCTAATTTCTTTCATAGCCCAGGCAATTCATAATCTGCAATCTATTCATTCCCCTGTTCTATGAGTTTCAATATGTATTACCCTAATGTAGCAACAACAACTGAACTGACAAAACTTGGTTGATACCAACATGTATTATCTTCAATAAAATAGCTCAGATTAGGATCATTCTAAAAGGTAAACACATCAAGGTTTACTTAGTTCTAAAAAAATGTGTTTTGAGATTGAATGTGTTAAGTACATATTGAAATATTTTTAAAATCACATACACTTGTGTCATGAAGAAATTGGAAATGGAAATAAGGATTCCAAACAGTGTTGCGGCATTTATTTCCTACCTTTGTGCATTTGAACTACCTTACATTGTTCCTCACTACTGCTATTCCTACCATTGCTAATGACTCAATGACAAAATGCAAGCCATCAGCAGTGCCAGCCAAGACGAATGAAGTGACTATAAGACGATTTATCACTGTGGATGGACTTACTAGTGATCCGTGCCATATCCTTTCGTCCTGGTGAAGCCTACTGATGTGGCCACTACTAACGCTGGTAAACCTGTAAGAAACACATTGTCACACTGAACACTCCGCTATAACCACTGTACACACTGGCTCAGAAACAGGTTGGATAAACTCAAAAGCTTAAATTAGAGGAATACCTTGCATGAATCGCTTCATAAAGTATCTTTCCATTACAAAATTTCTTTCAAGTATAAAAATACGAGAGCGACAGCTGGGTTTTTAACTCAGTGCACTTCTCTGATGTTGCTAGGTTACCACTACATTTGACATGGTTTTAAAGAAAACTAATAACAGAGATTTTGTATATCTTTTAAATTATTTTTTTCCCTCAGGGTTTACGCTGTTATAAAGAAAAATTATAGTTATAAAATCAGGCAAAAAAAATGATGTCCTGGTGTGGTGGAATATCACAGAAATGGAACATTCATTTGGCCAAATTTTGATCCACATCCAAGGTTCATCTTACCACTTAATTCCTTATGATTTACCTGTAACAAGGTAAGATAATAATAATAATAATAATAAAAACAAGAATGTAAGAACAGGGTTAAGAGAATGAATTAATTTCTGTGCTTCCTGATTACTCTTCTTTAATAATTCTGAATGAAGATCAGAAAATATATGGCAATTTCTGTTCACACACCTGTAGGTAGGTTTCACTCCATGCATTGCTCAGTCCCTCCTGCTATTCACTTGCCTGCATCCCTGCACCAATCCTAACTGAACATCTTTTAGTTTATGTTTATATGAATCATACCTTAGTCAAGTTTAATGGAACTTCCCTGTGTTTTGGTGATAAGAACTCAGTGTAGTCTATGTTGTTTAAATTCTTTTTTAAAGTTTTGGCCATACCTTCTTTTCCTAAACACTATGTTTGCTTTTTTCAATTGTAAAATCCATCATGTGGTCACCTTCTTGTATCCTCTCCACCATCCCTTTTTGTCCTTGTCATTTTCCCTCTGTCCTGCCATCCTCTTCTATGAGTCATTTCAAGAGACATCATATTCATTCATGAGGTTTAATGACAAGAACTGTGGAGAGCACCTCAGAGGAACACACCATATTTTTCAACAAATATTGGTCTCTTTCTCTCTCTCTCTACACACACACAACTAAATCATCATATATCATGTATCCTTAATCATGCATATTTATATATAATGTCATATAACGTGTCCTCTTTCTTCTCCTTTCCATTCTTCTCCTCCTCTTCCTTCATGTCCTAAGTTGACTATGATTGACTAGAAAAAGTTCATTAGAAAAAAATTCTTTCCTGGGTCATAGCCAAAGAATTAATAGTCTTCATTCTATACAGTTTAAATTTTAAATTCTTTTTCTAAATTTACTACATTGCACTTTGCCATAATAAACTCATATGCCACTATGCTGCCCATTCACATACTTCCTGATAGTCTAGCTCCGTCAGTGTAGCAGTTTCGCTCCCTAGAGTCATTTAGTATTATCTGTAAACTCGGAGACTAGCTGTTAACTCTCCTCAAGATCTTCAGTAATGGCATTAAATAAGGCCATTGCCAATACTAAACACTGCCAAAGACTGGAGAGTCTTTTTTACCTGCAACCTATATGTCTTAGGTCTATGATACTAACTGATGAAAAGAATTCAATACCAGTCCAAGTTTGGAAGGTCTTTGACATGAAATCCAGACAAAAATTTTTATGAAAGTGTAAGTAAAATACATTCTCTAATTTCTTAACAGCTTTGTTGTTTATTTACTAGGGCAAAGAGCCCAGGTACATGAGAGACCCTTGCTGAAACCTGATGGATAATATTAACTGTTCTGTATCCTATTTTTCCAGCATGAATTATTCCAGCATTGTAATACATGTACTTATTTGAAATTTTTCAGGCTCTCTGAAGCATCCCATACTCCACTCTTCTGGTGCATTGGGCATTTGTTGTATATTTGGTCCAAAATTCCCCAGTGTTTTTAGTGCAAGTCTTTTGAAACTCAAAAGCAAACATGTCAAAATCCTGTTTTTTTGGTAAAACTAGCTTCCTAAATTAAACTAATTAATTCTAATTAAACATTAGACTTTCAAGATGTCCATGCCTTTCATATGAATTCATAAGGCAATTAAGAGAACAATTTCCAAATAAAGATAGGCAAAGCATTAAGTGATTCTCAGTGTGTCAACAATTCTGTTTTTCCTTTGAGGATCCAACTGCCTATCCATGAGGTTTCATTCAATCTGAGTGGCTTTTTCCCTGTAACGTGAATAGCTAGCTTTATAGTCTTTAATTGTTTTGAGTGCTTTTAGGCATTCCTCAAAATTTTCCTGTGGGAGGTACATGACAAGTGTACATGATTTTGAGCCCTGAACATTTTAAAAGATTTTGTGTTTTCAGAACATATCAGCATAGAACACTTTGATTTTCTGCCTGTAGATATCTCAGGTCTCATCTTATACCACTTGCTATTATTGATTGTTAACTGGAGACCTATGAAGTCATTCAATATTTACTTTTTTAAAGTTCCAAATGCCTATTTCCACTTCCAAACTCAAACACAAATTAAAGTAGCCCTAGGATAGTTCCACTCTATTGCTTCATTATATAAGTATTCAAAGTCACCCGAACCAGAGCACAAAAGGTTATATTAACACGCTTACCCCATCCAAGGCACAAAAAGCGTTTCCTTATAAGCCGCGTCCTAATCTTTCCAGTCACGGCCATATATGACTGCCACGCCTCAGTCAACACCCAACAGAACGAAGCCAGGAAGAAAAAGTGCAGAAATGCGGTGGTGGTTGCGCAGATGCTCTGCAGAAACAAAAAAGACTCGCACTGATCATGGGGTGGGGGTTCGTGCCTGTCAGAGAACTGTTCATCTTCGATGCATTGCTTTTTCTTTCGAATGTCTACCTTCCCTCTGTGACAGAGTAATTATTTACAGAAATTAGAAACCTGGTAGTCTTTGTATAATATCTGTGATAAAAAAGTCTTAATTCCATTCGTGTGTTCATTTTTTTTATGAGGAGAAGCCTAAATGTAAATTTAAACTCAAGGGAAATTAAAATTACCACTTTACTTGAATGTTTTCTTGACATATAATTATGGCAATGGTCCTTTCTTTGGTTTAATTTAAGTTACAGACATCTTGCATAATTCATTTGGCTACATTCTTTATCCTTCCTTTATAACCAATCATTCTTTGTTGTTTTATCTGTGTCAGTGTTAAGATAACATACCAACAGGCTTTAAGAAGGAAAAATTACTTTGCTTTTATACAAGTGTGATATTCAAGATATGAGAAGAAAGCATAAAATGGTTTGGCTAATAGCCTAGCACAAAAATAACATGACTTTTAGGACATTGAATACATTACTCTATGTTATTACATTACAATATGTGTCCTAATCAAATCATTTTGAAAAGCTAATTGAGTTACTGGCAGTACACAGCCATGATTTCATAGATAATATCTTTTTAAAAATTTAGGCCCAAATTATTCCTATTATTTGTTTATTCTGGTGAAATTCACCAGATGTTTATTTAGTTTGAGTTCTTTTAATCCTATAAAAAGAAATTTATTGTGTTTATCTCACCAGATTGTTTTAATGATGAAGAATAATGTACAGAAGCTGAGTAGCACTGTGCTAGGTATTTAGCAAGTGCTCAAATGATTATAAATATAATTATCATCCTTTTAAATGGTACTAACAGAGGTGTTACCATTTCTCCAGCATGCGATTTCTTATTTCATGTAGTACTTAACTCTACTTAGTAGTTAAGTTTATTCTGACAAAGATGAGAATTTTCAGTACGATAGTCATGGATTTCTAGCAGCCTCTTCCTCACACCTTTACTCTTGTTTCAGGAATAATGTGTTCAATAGTAGCTTTAACCAACTGAGATTCCTGTTGTACATGAGATATAGAGACATCCCCCACTCTCCGCCCCCCTCCCAAATTAAGGTTTCAATAGCTTCAGGCTGACTACTTTGCTCATTCCTCATCTGCAGTCCCAGATCCCAATTTGAATTTCAAAGAACACTGCCATTCAATATCTGAAGACTGGTTACAGTTTAACTCACGTGTCCTTTTCTCCTGCCAATTTATCTCAACTGTGTGAGCTAGCAAAGGTATTCCTTCTCTATTTTTAAGCTATCAATATAGGGCTACACAAAACAGTATAAAAATGTTGAAATGTTTAATGTCAAGTACTGGATACACTGAAATTTTATAAGAAATAATAAAATGCTCAGAGTCTCAATACAGAGACTTTAATTTGCTCTCTATATGTTTGGTAGTTTGGGACATCCTGATACTCGTTTTAATTCTAATACAGATTGAAATACATATAATTGTGGGCTGCTTTTACTTTAATAATTAATGTCTTTCTGGACAACAACAGGGCCACAGCACGTGTGAGAAAATGCATAGTAACTGGTTAAGGAAGACCCATTTCCATAGGCAATAGCATTTTACTGTAGTTGGGTAAGTGCTCACATACATCTTCACAGTGCTCCAAGTAAGGAGATGGGGGCAGGCCGTCTCCGAGGCGTGCATGTCTGTGGACTAAAAGGGTCTAAAACCACAAAACTCACCTTACATGAAGAGTGTAGCAAAATCTAGGATCCTGAGAAAGTTATATTTTGCTTCATCTCATATGAAGAACCAGTATAAAATCAGATACTTTGCATATAGAAATGTACGCTGATTTGTCTACTTAGATGTCTCATTTGTCAAGCTATCTTTTTAAAATACAACTTTTATAAGTAGCAATTTTCAAATGAAATTTGCTATTTTATACATTTGACACACCAGTTTCCACAAGGGTAGCTGTTCTAATGTTTGGGGCTCAGTATTCTCTGATCTCTTCTCCCACAACAGCAGCGCACAAAGACCGGTCCTTTGGATCCCTCAATATTGAGAATTTTCCCACTTACAAATCTCAAACTCTGATTCTCCTTTTCTATAACAGGTTTCGTATGTTGTCACCCATCTAATTCTTGTTACCCCTGGCCCTATTTTCATCACCTCCAGTCTTAACAGCTGCTTCCTGGCCTCGGTGTGCCTGACCTTGACTCCCACCCCAACCAGGTCTTCACAGCTCTCCAAACCGCACATGAGACTCATGAGAATCTCAGGTTCACCAGCCCATTCTTTTGCTCCAGCTGCCTTGCCAAATCCCCATCTGGTCCTGTGCTGATAAGTGTGGTTAACAAGTATCCCAAAACTCGAAAAGGTATTTAAATTGGAGAACTGAGCACTGTTAACACCTATTAGCCTTACTCCAAATCCTGACACAATAGAAGAGATTTCATAAAATAACTGGAAAGAAAAGAAGTATGAACTGCGGTAGAATATACACTGTGAGAAATGCCTGAAAAATAGAAAGCAGATGAATTCTGAAGGAAACCACAACTCAAAGCCAGATAATTTGGGAGCACAGATTAAGATATGGAAAGGAGGAGATTTAAGGTACATGTGTGACACAGGTTCTCACATTGGTTTAAAAGTACTTCCAAAAACACAAAATAGTGACAATTGGTGGACGGTAGGGGGAAGAACAGCAGCATTTGAAGAAGTATTGTGGGACATTTTCTTAGAACTTTAAACATCCTCTTGACTATAGGATAAATTAAAGATGCAGCACGCACATATATGAATACCTCCTATAGATATATTGTAATAAAATTTGTGAGCATCAAGAATTAAGGGAAAATCTTAAAAGCTGTCTGTGTCAAAAGAAAAATTACTTACAAAGAAATAAGACAGACTCTGTATGAGCAACCCAGCATACAAAACAGAATAGTATCTTCAACATTCTAAGGGGAAAATACCTTTGAAGATAGAATCCTACACCCAGCGAACTATTATTCAAGTGAGAGGCAGAAATAAAAACATTTTTTAAAATTGAAAGAAACTTTGAAGTTTACGATCTTAAGATTCAGTCTGAAAGAACTGCTAGGCAGTATAAACCAATATTAGTAAGAAGTCTGGGAGAAGGGAATGAGCTAGAAAAAGTAGAAGTAGTAATGGGTAGCCAAAAAATTAAGTTCAGATAAACATTTTAAAAATATGTAAATATACATATTTACATTTTAAAAATATAACCACTTGGACATAAATACCAAAATAATTTTAATGAGGTTTAAAATTTGAAAGAGATTAAAGTTACAAGGGAGCAGCGGAAAATAAAAGAATGCTGAGTCTCTTTCCCCAGCCCCTCAGGAATTTTAGAGAAACTGATCAACTCTAGATGTTAGGGAGAGAAGAAATGTTTGAGCATTTATGTTAACGATTTAAAGTAACCACAGAAGGTAGAAATAAATAATGTATTTATGAAATAGTAGAAGAAGCATAATGCTCAGGACTTTATCAGTCCAGTTAAAGGCGGGCAAAGGGACGGCAAGCTAGTAAACATGATAAGTAGAACAAGTAAGACAGCAAGTAACTCCAAACATAACAGAAATCACAATAAATGAGAATGCTTTAAATTCACTAGTTAACAGTTAAGAACTTTTATATTGGATGTAAAAAAATCAAAATCCAGTACTATATTTATAAGATATATACCTCAAACCCAATGACATGGGAAGAATCAGAATAAAAAGATCAAAAAAAGAAATTAAGGAAATGGTAATATGCAAAAATCAAATGTCATGATGCTAATATCGAAAAAACATTAAAAGAGACCAAGGACTTTTCATACTGTTTAAAGGAGCAGGCGATAGAGAAGCTTCCAAAGTAACACATCTCCATGAAACTAATAACAATTTTTCAAAGCCTATAGAACAGCAATTGAGGAAACTACAAGGATAAATCGTCAAACTAAGTTTAGAATAAAAGACAATGTATAGCTCTCAGCAAGCACAGAAACAGTGGAAAATATTAAATATAATCAATAAAAATGATTAATCTTTCTTTTAAATATACATAAAATGGTATGTACAGTTCTTTAAAATACAAATGGAGTATTTACAGAAGTTAACTAGTCTAGAACACAAAGTAAAATAAAATGAACTCATGAAAGTACAACATATAGAATATTTTCATAAACTACAATGCAATGAAATTAGAAATCAAAATTAAAATTCTATTCCCCTTGGGGGGTAAAACTTTTAAATAATCAATGAAGATAAATTAAAATTTAAATTATAAATGATTAAGAGCTGAAAAACAAGGGACTACACGTATCAAAACTTATGAAAAATTTTTTATTAGGGTACTCAGGATAGTTATAGACATATCTTAAAAATAATAGCAAATGAAAATAAATAGGCTATTTAAAGAAGTCAGGAGAAGAAATTTAATAAATATAAAAGCAGAAATTAACAAAATGGAAATTTAAAAAACACTAAATTTTATTTATAAAGCCCAACCTAATTTAGAATGTAGAATTCCAGTCAAGATGAAGGCATAGGTGAACACATTTTCCCTCCTCATGCAAGCACAGGAAGAACAACAACCAGACCTCAAAACAAATAACACCCAGATCCATCAGCAAATTGAGCTGTATGAATGTCTGACCCCAAGGATTTAAAGAAGTCACATCCATCCAGATGGGTAGGAGGGGCGGAGATGTGGAGACAGGAGGAGTGGCACGTAGACCAGTGAGGTGTGCAAATGTGGTATGACATGGAGAGGTGGCAGTGGTGGAATGAGTGGTAGGATGAGCATTCCCACATTCACCTGTGGTAGATAGAAATTGGGAGAGATACCTTGGGAGAGCGATCCCAGCCACAGGCCAGACCACACAGTCCAGGGTTCCACAGCCCGGAAGATAAATTCCTATAAGGTCTGGCTGTAAAACCCAGTGGTGGTTGGGGTGGTGGAAGAAACTTCTGGATTTTCAGGAGACTCTGCATAAAGGGCCTGCTTGGACTTTGTACACAGACCCTCCCCCTGTGGGATTCAGCATCAGGGTAACAGCTGGAAGGGCACCAGTTGCATACAAGGAGTAAGTGAAGTGACTGGAAACAGGGCAAGTGCCAGGCAAGCCTCCAGATAAAAGGCAGCGGCATTGTCCCCTCTCTGAGCCTTCCCCATCACATAGAGCCACAAAGTGGTCTAGTGGATTGCACCACCCTGGCCATTACCCAAGGCCCTACTGCCACAGGTATGTTTTCTACAACAGGCCATGCTACTAAGACAGAGAGTCAAAGCAGCTCTACCTAACACACAGAAATAAACACAGGGAGGCTGCCAAAACAAGACGACAAAGAAATATGGCCCAAATGAAAGAACAGAACAAAATCCCAGGAGAAGAGCTAAACAAAATGGAGATAACCAGCCTATCAGATACAGAGTTCAAAACACAGGATACTCAAAGAACTCATTGAGTATGAACAGTATAAAAAAGACCCAGAAAGAAATGAGGGTTACATTAAGTGAAAAAAAGAAAAATCTACAGGGAACCAACAGTGGAGCGAATGAAGTCAGGATTTAAATAAAAAAATTGGAACATGAGAAATAAGGATTTGACCAAAACAGCAAGAAGAAAAAAGAATTAAAAAAAAAAAATAAGGATACTATAAGGAAACTCTGGGACATTACCAAACATGCCAATATCTGAATCATAGGGGTGCCAGAAGGAGAAGAGGAAGAGCAAGAAATTGAAGACTTTTTTGAAAAAATAATGAAAAAAAATTTCCCTAATTTGGCAAAGGAATTAGAAATGCAAGTCTGGGAAGCACAGAGAATCCCCAACAAGTTGGACCTAAAGAGGACCACACCAAGACACATCATAATTAAAATGCCCAAAGTTAAAGGGGGAATCTTAAAAGCAGCAAGAGGAAAGCAGAGAATTACCTACAAAAGAGTGCGCATAAAGGTGGGGGACAAGGCAAAATAAATAATGTTAGAAATAAAGGAAGGCTATAAAGGCAGTATAAAAGAATAACAGGTTCTACACATACATAAAATTGAAAACCTATGTAAACTGACTTCTTTTAGAAAAGTATAAATAATCAAAACTGGTCCAATAGATTAAAAAATTGATCTTACATTAATTGAAAGTTACTCCCTGGCTGGCGTGGATCAGTGGATTGAGAGCCAGACTGTGAACCAAAGGGTCGCCGGTTCAATTCCAAGTCAGGGCACATGCCTGGGTTGTGGGCCAGGTCCCCAGTAGGGTGCAAAACAGGCAACAACACATTGATGTTTCTCTCCTTTTTTTCCCCTCCCTTCCCCTCTCTGAAAATAAATAAAATCTTTATATTGAAAATTAATTTAAAAATCCTTCAAAATGATAAAAATTTCAGAAAAATTGGCAAGCAAACTCAAACTTGAAGAATGTATAATTCCTATTTTATAAACTTTTTCCAGGCCACAGGAAAAGATTAGAAGTATCTGACTCTCTATCAGATAAGTGTGTCCAGTAATGCAGGATGATTTAACACTAAAAATGACCTCCATATTATTTACTATATTAACTGATTGAAGAAATCATGTGATCACATAAACATGAAAACATTTGATAAAATTTAAAATCCAATTATCATTTTTACAAGTATTCACTGCAAATTATGATTGGAGGACAACACTTTTATGCAAAAATCTTCATTGCATTTCATTAACAGAGAATACTTCACTTAATAAAGTTTATGTCTTAAAAATCCATGATAAAATCATATCTAATAGTGAAATATTCAAAGTATCCCATCAATCATGAATTAGGGAAGTATGACCATCATTACCTCTACTATTTCAAATTGTATAGGAGATCCTCACCAAACAATACAAGAAAAGGAAGAGGTAATACTGTCATCATTTAGTATATCCATAATAGAAAAACTAAGAGGATCAATTTTTCAACTATTAGAAATAACCAGAAGAATCAACAAAGTGTCTGGATATAAGATTGACTTACAAAAATTATGGTCTCTGTATATACAATAACATCCAAAGGTAATTTTTCTGTATGCCAAAATATCTAATGGAAAGTGTGACACAAAATTTCTAGGTAATTGTTAAGAGATTTCTCTTTCTTCTCCATCCCAAACTATGTTGAAATTACCAAGTTACTCTGCCACAAGAAGGTGAGAATGGGCAGTGGACAACAGTGAACTCGAAAGTGTTGACAAATTCAGATGTTGAAGGAAGAGGGTGTAACTAATTTTTAGTGTCAGAAAAAATATAGCTTAAAAGCTTATAGGTTATGCGGGGCAATGATAAAAATGCTGACTGTATTAGACTCATTGCTCTGCAGACCTTTGAAGAATTTAATACTTGGAAAGAGAAGGAGCCAGAAAGAGAAGGAGGACATGGATTTACATGGGACTGGCAAAAAAAAAACAAAAAAACAAACCCAAAACAAACAAACAAACAAAAAAACCCAAAACCTGGTTCTTTGAATAATCTCTATATGTAATAGATGAAACTGTATTTCTCCCTTAATTCAGTGTGGCCTTGCATGTAACAGGGAGTTGTAATCTGGATAATTGAATAGCTTGGGTTCTAAACTCGAGCACCAGTCTTGAGCTGATGTTCAAGTGTATGTATTAAACCATAGGTCCTGTCCTCACTTCTACTCCCAGAATATCAGCAAAGATTAAAATTCTTCCCTAACTTGGGTGGGCTGCATGGGGGGGATCTTCTTACTCTGGCTAATCCTTGATTAACATACTGCCAAATCTGCCCTGGCTGGCGTAGCTCAGTGGATTGAGCGCGGGCTGCGAACCAAGCATCACAGGTTCGATTCCCAGTCAGGGCACATGCCTAGGTTGAAGGCCATGTCCCCCAGCAACCTCACATTGATGTTTCTCTCTCTCTCTCCCCCTCTCCCTTCCCTCTCTAAAAATAAATAAATAAAATCTTAAAAAAAAAAAAAACCATACTGCCAAATCTACCCTTTCAGTAAATCCATACACCCACGTAGAGCTTCAAGTCATTTTTCAGGGCTTTGCTTTTATATAGGAATACACAGCAAAGGGTAATCAGATAGTTGAAAAAAATCGTCCGACAGGCAAAAAGGAAGCCAAGCAAAGAAAAAGAAAATGTGGAGAAAGACAACAGAGGTAACAAAAAGAAAAGATCAATGGGGGGGAGGAGTGGGGAGAAAATGCAGACAACTATAATTGAACAACCATAAAGTAATTTAAAAAAGGAAAGACTAAGTTCTTTAGAAACTGAGAAAAAAAACTGCTCCTATAAAACCAAATTGGTAGGAAAAGATTAAAAGATGAAGGGAAAGTCCTATTAATGATAACAACAAAAACTATAAAACACTTTGAATGCACTGAACAAAAAATGTACAAGAGCTTCATGTAGAAAATTATAACTTTTAACTGAAGGATGACAAATGACCTATGACTAAGTGGAAAATACATTCTGTACATAAATTGGGAGACTTGATGTTTATATTATATAAATATCAATCTTTCCCAAACTGACAAATTTATTCAATACAACTCCCATCAAGTCTTAATCAATGTTTTGCTCTTAGTTTGATAAGACAATTCTAAGTCATAGAGAAAAGTAAATATAAAAATTAGTCCAGGAAGTCAAAAAAGAAGGAAGAGAAAGAGTTTTCCTAATAATATAAAGCAGAATAATATGTAGTCATATGATCACCATCCCTGGTTTGCATATGATGGTTTGAAGATTTTGTGTAACCTGGCCATCACTCATGGTTAATGAGTGAGAAGCAGGGGTTAAACCACTGTCGCTGATCCCAGAGCTTATGCACTTTTTAAACTACCTTACACTGCCTTTTTCACAATATTATTTTGCTCATATATAGTATAAAACTTACAATGTTTTTTACCCTTTTCAAGCCCCAGCTTTCTACTTTGCTGTTTTATATCAGGTGACCTTAATGTCTACATTATTGCTGAGATACAGACCATACATATTATTAATATCTTCATATTTTCTGTGCCCCTTCATATTTCGTGGTCCTCCTTTCCAAAGCAGGCCTTTCCCCTCCCAGGAGATGGTGCAATAGAGCTAAGAGGCAGGTAGGTCCCTGGAGTCACACTGCGAATTCCCACAGTAAGTGACTGCTTCATGTACTGGTTGTCACTTAAAATCTCTGGGCCTGTCTTTCCTCATTGTAAAAATGAGGATAATAATATAGGGTTGGCCAAAAAGTTCATTTAGTTTTTTCTATATGATGGCTCGAGCAGTGCTTAATTGTCTTTAACTTCATGTGAAATAATTTTGTTAAATTGTATTGTGACAGCTGTTATAGCATGCATTTTTAAAAAAGTCAACATTGGTGAATTTTTGTGCATACTGAAGATGGAAGAAAATACACAACATTTTCAACATGTTATGCTTTATTACTTCAAGAAAGGTAAAAATGCAACTGATATGCAAAAAAAAAGGTCTAGGCAGTGTATGGAGAAGGTGCTGTGACTGATTGAACATGTCAAAAGTGGTTTGTGAAGTTTCTTGCTATTATTGACATTTTGGCAAAATCTTTGCTTGTGGGGCTGTCTTCTGCATTGGAAAATGTCTAGTGGTTGCTACCCACTAGGAGCCAGTAGGGGGAGACAGCTGACATACCCAAAATATCCAAATAGATAAAGTTATTGGTGAGAATGAAAAATGTGTCTTTTATTTTAGGGAAAAAAAAACTAAACGACTTTTCGGCCAACCCAATAATACCGACCTCACAGGGTTGTTGTAAAGATTGAATGGCATGATACATGTAAAGTACTTGATGCACAGTGATGTCCCTTGATCCCATATTCAGACAACTCTGTATTCTCCTTGTTTAGTTAGTGTCTATATTCTTAGATACATAATCTTTTAGCCTGCAAATCTGTTGAAATCTCTATCTTCAATCAACCAACCAATCCACCTTCTTCATATTGGTTTATTCTCACTGGTTCTCAATAGATGATTTTCTTTCCAATTGTGGTCAAATTTCTTGAAGGGTTCAGCTATACACATTAACTCCTTTAATATCTGATCACATATTTTCTCTTTGCAATCTAGCATCTCCTCTGAATTGCCCTTCCTCAGGATTTACCCATGACTTCCTAATTTCCAAAGCCAATTAATATTTTTTAGTGTGCTATAAAAACTTTGGAACTCAACATTCTCCCTTACAAATTATGAGATTTTTTTTTACTGTATGATCTTTAAAGTCTTTCCTAGCTCTAAAATTATACTATAAAATGTTTCCTAATTAAAGATTTAATCAGGCTGTTCACTTTTTCTTGAATTAATTTTAGCAATTTATGTTTTCCCAGGAAATTATCCATTTCATTTATATTTCCAAATTATACAATTGTATGTAATAATCTCATGGGTTTTAAGAAATTCGTTCTTTTGCATTTCTAAAGATGCTTATCTATGTTTCCCATTATTAGATTTATCAGAGATATCTATTTTTGTAATTTATCTCAAATGTTAATGATATTTTAATTCCAACTTGAAAAATATTATTTCTTAAAGTATGAAATATAATTACTTACTCTTCATTTGGCCAATTTCCAAGAATTCTAAGACTAAAATACTATGGTTACCTTATTTCCAATACTCAAATAAATCAGAGAAATGATATTAGCATTTAAAAATAAACAATCTTAGATACCTATTTTATAAATATTTTAAAAAGCAAAAGAGAAAATGCTTTTGATGAGAGACAGATATTACAAAAATTCCCTATGGAATACATAATGCAGAGAAGCTTGCTTTTGCTAGAAATATGATAACCAGAATATTGAGATAAAATACATTAGCAGAGTATTTTGAAACTTTCTAACAGTATCAATATCTGTGTGCTTTAACTGTAGTATAATGGAGAAATCAAAGTTATTTGCAATTCTTGCAACATCTCAAAAATTTCAGACAAACCAAGATAATTACTCTCCATATGAAGCAATTCTTATTTGAACTATTTAGATAATTTTCTTCATTCAAACTCTGATTTGTCTATAATAAATGGATTTGAAATATACATATATATATATATTGCTATTCACATGGAATAAGACATGTATAACACACATATAATTCTGAGATTAACTTGTAACTGCTTATATACGAATGATACTCTGGGAAGAAATTCTGGTTCGTCACCATAGTTATTTCAAAGATGGTCTTTAAAAGCTACACTGTAACTGTCTATTTCCATTATTCAGAAAACACTAGTTCTTACAGACTAAATCAAGTTGATGTGAGAGTGAAATAAGATAATGGATAGAAAGGGCTTTGCACACAGGTAGCACATAACCACAAATGATAGGTACTTAAAAATGATAGGTGTTGAAAACAGAAGACTAATTATAAGCTTAAATGAACATATGGATTGAATTTTATGTGGCAAAGCAAACATTGAAGGCACTTGAGTGCATTTTAAAAGATGATGAGAAAACCAACTTATCAAGCACCTACTGTGCCTTAAACATCAAATTTTCAGCAATGCTGAAAGGTCAGTATTTTGAAAATAAAGCTTAGAGGGGCTGAATAACCTGTGTGAAGTTACACAGGTGGCAAATGAAGGAGCTTGTGCTCTTTCAACTAGGGTATGTTGTCTTATGCTGTGAGATATCTTGATTCTGCCAATATTAATTGTTATATGGTTAACTATGTACATTCTTTAAACCACCTCAAATACTCTTTGAAACAAAACAATGTGTAGCTAGTATAAACAGATATTATGATAAACAAACAATAATGATATTACATGATGAATCCTTGTTATCTAAATCATCACCAACTATAACAAAAACAGTAACATTTAAAAGTAGAGTTTTGTTATGTAGACTCCACATGTGCAAATGTACTTTGAGGTTATCAGGATACAGCACTTCAGTCCAAATGGAAGAACTCAATAAAACCAGACGGCATTGTGACCATGAGTTTTACCATTTCATAAGATTAAATGAAATGTTTTATGATATTAGTGATTCAATCAGAAGCTTCTTGTGAATGTCACTTTATTCAAACTGCCTTAGTCCACAGCTACTGTGAAGTGCTACATCGACAGCTATGTCATTTGCAGACAACTGACAAATGTCTCTCATAGATTCAAATATTTAGCCTGTGCATTTCCCTCCTTTGTATATATTAGAAAATATCAATGGGAGATATGTAATGGGCTTTAGTTGTTTCTTAAAATCTCTTGGTTTACTATTAAATGGAAATTGCAATATTTGCTTTAAATCTACGGCACAAAGCTATGATACATCTCTATGCTCCACTTTTAAAAACAATTCAATGTTATTTTCCACATAATCAAAATCTCTGACACAAAAGTGACCCTTATAAATAAAAGAAATTGCTAATGTACATCCATTTATAATACAAAATAGGTAATGATCAATACAAGCAGTTTGTAAATATATGAATACCTCAGAACATATTACTCTTATTTACTAGATTTTTATTTCATATTAAAATAAAGTGGCACTATTGAAAAGAAAACTGCTGGAAAGATGTCAGTAGAGATGAAAATCTATTTTACAGATGTCAAAAATACATCTTGCAGAAAACATGTTCATAATTTGAAAACCTTGGAAAGTTTGTCATGGATAACAGGAAAATCTGATTCTTTGAAATGTGTCCTTTGGGAATCCAAACACTTGTACACCATGTATAGCAGATGGTTCATTCTATACTGTTAATTGCAGGCATGGGAAATAACAACTTTATTCAAAATGAAATATACTTAAAGTCATTTGCTAAATAAGGCCTAGAGTTCAATTAAAGCTTCACTAATAATTTAAGGACTTCGAAATGTGTTACAAGCTCTAAGACACCTCTACAAATTGATTCACAGTGTGTTCTATATCTGCAGACAGGATCATGTGTCAGTGGGTTTATATCCGCTGGTGTAAGCAAGACCCATAAAGGATCACTCAAAAACAGGGATAATAGTAACATACCTAAAGCTGCCTTCAACTTTAACGAGCAGAGCAATCAAAACTCTCTCACCCTGTTGCTGAGTGTCTAGGCTTTGAAAATACTTCTTTGATGACTTAGAAGGCAGAGGAAGATAATGCTTTTCTATCAAAAAGACATTTATTTATTTTGTTTATCAAATTTAATCAATAGTCTCCTTGGTGTCACAAGACTTTCAATGTGGAATGAAAATAATTTTGGATTCAGAGGTGACAAAGTATGGAAATGGTCATAGATATTGTTAGAGGTGGGCAAGTATTTCTAAACCTGGGCTGCACAGTGGTGTCACCTGGGGAGCTCTGAAAACACCAGCCTGTTAGTGTCACCCCTAAGATTCTGATGTAGTTGACTGAGGGTGCAGCCTGAGTATTAGAATTCTAAGGCTCCTCAGGTGATTCTAAGGCTCCTCAGGTGATTCTAAGGTGCAACCAGGGTTCATAATCAGCAACTTAGTCAGTCATGGGCTGACTCTTGGCAATTGAAGCTACCAACTGTGACCTTACACAAATCATTCAACTCCTCACAGTCTACTCTTTCGTCTGTCAGATGACAGTGAACATTTTCTACATAGAGTCACCTTAAAATTACATGGAATAAATGTAAAGTGCTTAGTTCTTGGTGGGTTCTAAAAAGGGTTAATAATAATGAATATTTAAGCAAATTCTCAACCTCTTCTAGTAATTTATCTAGATTTAGCCAGTTCTTAAAGTTCTATAAAGAGTAACAAAAATGGAAGTCTCTGCTATACATTCATATTTTAATTTAGGATGTCATCAGAACTGATACACATTTTCAGAAAACCTGCTATGAAAACAGAATCACATAGCTAATGATGAAAGCTGTAAAAAAAAAAAAAAGGCTAAAAGAGTAATCTTGTCTCTGCTGGCATGCAGGAGGAAGGCAGATTCTCATCTGATTGGGTCCTCCGGACTTTTCCAGAAACCGGAGGGAAACTGCCTGCCGTTGAACAACTACCACAGGGGAATTGTGCTGAAGGCCACCACTGGGCCAGCTATGAACTCTGGCCATGATGATTTGTGGAGATCTCAGAGAGCTTCCAATCCAAAGTACCAATTTTAACCTGAGATAGGAGAGTCCCATTTGTGCCTACCTTTGAACCCCTATCTGCTTATATCTGAGCCATCCAAATCCAGATGCTTCAAGCCCAGCATGTCCGAAAATGAATTCTGTTCACTTCCCCTCAAGTCAGTTGCTCCGTTTGTGAAAGAACACCATCATTCTCAACCAAGAACCCGATATCATCCTTGTTATTTTCCCACATACAGTCAAGTGCCAATTTTTGTTTGATTATATATTTCATAGTATATCTGCTGACTTCTCTATTCACATGACCCGAGATGGGACCATCACCCACTCTCTTCTGAACTAGCAGGACAGAGTGACATTTCTGTGGTGACGCCACCATTCTGTTGGTTCTATTTCCCTTGGGCAAGAATGAAGTTGCAACTCAAGTACATTTGAGTTACAGTTAGCAATACTTCTATAATTATTAGAAGGCAATGTGGGTATGAGATTTATTTTTATAATGGGCAGTTCTAAAGTATGTTTAAATGTTAAGTAAAGAATGAAACACCTGGCTGGTATAGCTCAGTGGATTGAGCGCGGGCTGCGAACCAGGCATCGCAGGTTCGATTCCCAGTCAGGGCACATGCCTAGGTTGCAGGCCATGTTCCCCAGCAACCGCACACTGATGTTTCTCTCTCTCTCTCTCTCCCTTCCCTCTCTAAAAATAAATAAATAAAATCTTAAAAAAAAAAAAAGAATGAAACAGACATTGTGAATCAGGTGTGAGAGAAGTAATTCCATCAGCTTCTGGAGAAGTATGACAAAAATGAAATCTAAAGCACATTAGAACTGGCTTTGGAAAAGAAGAGAGTCCTCTCTTGATTTAAAATTTACAGAAAGAAGAAAGATTGGGTGTAAATGTAGAAAGTTAGCATCCTTTATGGTGGGAAGTTAAGATACTGATAATTCTGCCTGTGACAGTTACCAGATTCTTCGGGAGTAGGAGCTGAGTCCACTGCTACAGAAGATGTCAGAGGGAGATCGCAGGCACGAGGGTACCCGAACAGAATGGGGATTCTCTTTGGTGAGAACTGGAAGCCAGGTAACATTAATTGCGAGGACGCAATGAAGCCTCTGTTGAGCTGTGTGATCTTGCACTTATGAGCACATTACCACTGGAAAACCAAAGACCCACTGACTGGACCCCCATCCAACTCTAAAACCATGGATTCCATGCCCTGAAAGAGAAGAAAATTATTGGCTTTTCTCTTTTCTGCATTGGGATTTTCTCTGGGGTCCTTTTTAAATGATTCTCAGTTTCATGTTCTTTAACCTTTGGCTTCTCATGACACACTGCTTACTACTATGCACCATAAAACCAGCTTTTGCCAAGAACAAATTAAGATTTCAGTCCATGG
Organism: Tonatia bakeri; assembly: GCA_004024845.1. NCBI lineage: Eukaryota > Metazoa > Chordata > Mammalia > Chiroptera > Phyllostomidae > Tonatia > Tonatia bakeri. Next base: position 255,758 of record PVIA01001408.1, read on the forward strand.
GTTAGGAAATGCTGAAATTACATTGTGGAAAGTTGCTTATTCTGAAGCAAGATTGAAGATGTCTCAAATTGCTTTGTATCTTTCAATAAACAATTATCTTTGAAAGTGCAGAAACCTACCAAGCCAGTGGAACAGACAATCATGGTCAGAGTACATATTCTGCCCCCCACCACCCTGCCAAAAAAATATGTAGCAAAATAAACTATTTCTAGTATCATTACTTTTCTAAGTAATGACTATAAATATATTTTTGGGAGACATTTATCTATTGGAAAAGAAGAGCTCAGCCCAGACAAACCCTAGGTGGTCTTTTCTCTTTACCATGTCTCAACAGGTTTTGTCATTGATGATTTCAAGGACAAATTTTTATTGAGCATCCAGTGTATACAGAGAATCCTGCAATCGGTAAATTAACATTTTAAATGAGACCTTAAAGACATAAAAATTATGTAAGTATAAAAACAATGGCAAGAAATTATAACATATGCATATGCATGTTTAGAATGCATTACTGGAATGAGTAAGGTCAAAAGATAAGGACGCTTCAAATTCTGAATTTACATTTTTTTCTTTTGTATAAAAAAGTTAGATTCTTCAAATTACTTAATTTATCAATAGAGAATATAGCTAGACTTATTAGTATAAGTCACTTTAAAATCGGAACCTAAGTGGATTACAAAAAGTTGATTGAAAAGAGGAGGAAGTACGGTTGATCCTTGGACAATGGGCTTGGGGCACTGACCTCCCCACCACACACTCACCTCATGCAGTTGGAAATCCGCATATAATTTTTGACTCCCCCCAGACTTGATTATTAATAGCCTACTGATACATTAAGCAGTCAATAACAAATTTATGTATATGTATTATATATTGTATTCATATAATAAAACTAGAGAAAAGAAAATGTTAGGAAAATAAAGAAAAAATACATTTATATTAAATAAACCTGAAAAATAACTCTGACTATACATGCACCTGTACAGTTCAAACCTGTTTTTTTCAAGGGTCAACTGTAGAGTATTATTTTACTTTATTTTTAGATCTTCAAAAAAATAGCAGTATATAACTTAAGAGCCTCTAACTTTGTCTAGAAGTGGTGACAGCTGGATCGCAATGTTTCTGAGTTGAGGCAGAGCTTTATTATTAATCTCCTTTGGTTTCTATATGATATGTCATGCTTTCTACCATTTCCTCTTATCAGAGTTAACATTTTTATTTAAAAACCAGCAAAACTTGTCAACAGGAAAAGCGAAGTAAAATTCAAAATACCATTAAGTTAAAAATAGATCTTACAAATATTTTAAGTATAGTCTTTGATTCTTATATCATGGTTCTAAATTATACAGTTTAAAGTAATGTGGCTGAGCTGAGAAACTCCCTCCATTTTTAACCTCAAGCATAACAGTAGTGGAGAGAGAGAAAGAGAAATCAGGGTCAGAGGCTGAGAGGGAGAGGGTAAAAAGGGGTGGAGTAGGAGTTGAAATGTGTTCCCAGTCTTTTCTAGAGAGCTATAATTTCATTCTCCTTTTTTTTTTTTTAAGAGGGTGAAAAGTGTTCCTCTCAACCCACTTCCAACCTTGCCTGCTTCTATTCTTCTCCATACATTTTTGCCTTCTGAGGAGAGGCGTGGCAGTAGTCAAAGTTAGTATTGGAACAAGAAAGAGAATCCAATTACATTCAGCAACCTGTCCTCCTACTTTGACCGAGAAGTCTTTATGCCAGAATACCACAAGGGATGAGCGCCGCTGCGGAATCGACCTGATTCTGAACCTGGTACTGTAAGAATCATTGAGTCATTTCAAATCAAGCTTACGTACATAATATATACCTTTTCTGAGTATCTGCTTATTTATCCCATTCAATTCAACATGAATATGTCAAGTATATATTTCTAAAGAAATGAAATTATGATTCATAATCTTTTCTCAGTGCATGTAATACTCCCTTGTAGTAAATGAAGCACTTTGAGAGGAATATATATTCAGGTATCTAGGATGCCATCTAAATGCATGCCTTTAGCAAATAATGAGTGCATCTCCAAATAATACAACACTTATTTTTCATTCCATGAATTCAAAATCACTTTCTCTTATATCATCATATTGTATGATCGAAACTCTTATTTGTACATTTATTTTATAAATTATAGTTTCTGAGGGTTAGGAATTTGTTTTTCTTTTTCATTTCCAGTGAAATACCTGCACATAGATTTTATCCAGGAAATAACTGTTTCTTTGAAAAAAAGTAAATTAGCTCTATTACCAGTAACTTCAAAGAAGATTTTGGTCAGATCACACATTCTGTTGCTTACTGGAGGTTAAATGCTAGGAGTTCCCCCTCATTGCTACTGTGGAGATGAGTTACTCCCTGCCCTCATAACAGGATTCCCATCTTTGCTTGTAAGGTCACATGATTAGATTCTTGTCAATGAACTATAAGAAAGAACAGTATGGGAAACTTTGGAAAGTATTCTTTTCTCTCCCTTTTTCTCTTTATTGTCAGTTGAAATGTTTCCATGATGGCTGGAACTAGAGTAACCATATTGGACACTGAGGTGAAATTTGCAAGTTTAGTATCACCGAGAACATTTTGTTACAAGGGAATAAGTACCCAATGAACATGGAGCTGCCTACCTTTACATAAGAATGAAATAAAATTTTATCTTTTTCATATCACTGTTGTTTGGAGTTTTCCTATAACTCAGAGCCAAAGTTAAGAGTAAGTGTTACATTTGATGATATGTACAAAACAGACTTCAATTATCATGCTCTTAATTGATAAACCATTAAATTAAAATTGATAAAATAGTGTGCATGAGTAAATGCAATCTATGAACAAGAATAAATTATACTAATTTTCCAAACTCTGAAATCAATCCAAATATTTACACTTCATTTAATAGTTTCTGAACCATACTTTCCTCAATTCCACTAAATCAGTGGAATTTGGATAACAGCAAACAAAAAATGTAAGTGGTCTTGCTTTAAAAAAGAAATCATGGCCATGGCTGGCATGGCTCAGTGGTTTGAGCCATGGCTCACTTTCACTTAATAATGAATGATATTTGTAAAGTGTGGTAGGTTTTACATAATACTTTAATACCACTATCTCATTTGATCATTATGCTCAATGGAAAAGATAGGTGTAATTATTGTAATTTTCATTTTATGGATGAATAAAACATGCCCAGTAGACCTGAGTGACTTTACCAAAGTCACACAGGAGGGGGAGAGCAAGACACCAAAGTCATGCCCTTTAATTGATTCCAGGTGTCATTTGCTTTCCTTTACACCAAATGGTCTTAGTGGACCTTTTGGAATTGAAATGACCTATATCATTTAAAATTATTACACTTGAGCAGATCCTAGACGTCTAAACTTCTTGCTAATTTTTTTTTCTCTGACTTTCCACACATTCCTGTCCAGATTCCTGTGCTTCACATTGTCCTAATGTGATACTGCCATTGAAATTTACATAAGTTTTAATTCATAGCTTAGATTGAAACACCAGACCACTTACTGGAGATTGGGAGATTTGTGGCAAAAAAAGAGTAACATTTGTGCCATGTACTCTGCCTGGCTTCTTCCCCTCGTTCTTCCCCTGGATTCCCATTTGGCCTGGGCTATTATAATGAATCAGAACAAGTATGTGTGTGATACCTCTGGTATCTTTACTACAAGATCTTGGACTCAGAACTTGGGAGAGCTTATGGAGAAAAACATCTTACCCTTTGTTATAGCATAAAAATATATGAATACAAAGAAGAGGAGTCATTTGAGAGGAATATGGGGAGATGAGTAATTCAAGGCAGACCTAGGCCAAGTAGAGAACTTTCAGATGTGCTGGAGAAAAGGGAGAAGGAGAGCAATATAGGGTATGCAGTCATATTATAACCCCCATTTGACTTTTATCTCAAATAGGATGTTGTAGAAACTCAAGATGTACCAGTATTCAAAGTATTCAAAAACCAGAAAGTATGGTCCTTTACTTTTTTTAATTAAACTTATTTTTAATGTGGACTACTCAAGCATGAAACAATTTTTTAGATTTGTTATAAAGGTAGCACTTGGCACAAGTGTGATTCTGAAATCCATAAGAAGTTTAACTACACTACATTTTTTACCAGTTGCAATATAATTGGTTCTTTAATATTATAACTTTATAGAAGACAAAATTAAGACAGATGTTTAGGATGAAATACAAGTCAATGAGAAGACATGATTACTGAGGATGCATTGTAGCTGTACTTAATATTGAAGTTTGAAATTAACAGTGTGAAGATAATTGGTAAAGAGAAAGTTGGTGGTGGTTAGATAGAGTTATTTTTACAAGTATAATTACTACAATGTCTTGAGAACCAAACAGAGAGGAGAAGGAGGGGGTACAGGCATGTAAGCCATGAATTTCCGTGCACTGTGATAGGGGCTATGGTAGGAAGGTATGACGTTAGGGTGAACAGAAACAAGTATGTGAGAATACTCTGGCAGATCTGGCTTGATCTCCAAAGTCTTTTTTCGCAGCTTGTTTAATTTGTCTCTTTATGACACCCATTCCTACACCACCACATACACGTTAAGGTGAAAGTAACAAAGAGGGAGCTTCAATTTGCTATTATTTTGTTGCTGTTCATCATAATAACACCAGAATTGAGCACTGATCCTCACCCGTGTTAAGAAATAAAAACACTCCATTGCTGAATGAGTGAGTGAATGAGAAAGTGAATTGTTGGGTGAATGAGCACTTTCTGTCTTTACATTGCTATATTTATAGTTATTGATGTGACTGGCTTATCTCCACCTTAATGTAACCTTCCTGAGGAAGTCCTATTTCCAGTTCATTTTTCTATATACTACTGTACCTAGCGCAGGTTCTCAACTTAATGAATCCATAAATATGAAGTTCTTATTTTTTCCATGAATAAGAGACAACCTGTTGCTCTATATATATGATAGAGACTGAAGACTTTGGATAACAGCAAACAAAAAATGTAAGTGGTCTTGCTTTAAAAAAGAAATCATGGCCATGGCTGGCATGGCTCAGTGGTTTGAGCACTGGCCTGCAAACCAAAGGGTTGCTGGTTCAGTTCCCAATCAGGAAACATACCTGGGTTGCAGGCCAGGTCCCCAGTAGGGGGTGCATGAAAGTCAACCACATATTGATGTTTCTCTCCCTCCCTTCCCCTCTCTAAAAATAAATAAATATTTTTTTAAAAAAGAAAGTATGTGTTGAATGGCAATACATGAAGACATTATTGTGCTTATATAGATAATGTTATGATGGTGCTATATAATTCATTGATATACCCTAAATTTCTATGATATAAAAGAAAATTCACAGTAATTTTTTAACCCCCATCCTAACGTTAAGATATATTTAGAATCAATAGTGACACATTATTTGAGGACTTGAAGTATAATGAAAGGTCTGTGGTCAAGAAAGTAGCAGGATGCTGACTATTTACATAAGCCTGAGACAAGGCCTATTCAGCTGGAGTTCCACAAATCTGGCCACGGCTGTAGGTCTGGTCCTTATGTGAGCTAGTTGTTTTTGCTTTGTTTCCCCGCCCCTCTATAATTTTTGACATACTAATCTTAGTTGGATCTGAACGACTATGAAGGAACTTATGCACGGAAAGGGTTAAGATGAACCTCCAAAAATGTGCCACTTTAGCATGGGAGCTATTTTGAGTTGAAAGCAATCAAGATCCAGAAGATAACAGAAAAATTTTTACTACTCCCTTAACTACCAAAAAGAAGTTAGATAGAGAACCCAAAAAGAGAGCTCTTACCAGAGATAACTTTTAATCTGAATGACCTAGCTGTATGGCAGGGCAAACATCTAATTACAAAACATCTGCTCTCACCATCCCATGAGTTACCCTCCTCCCCTCGGCAGCCCCAGGCCCCTCCTACCGTCCTTCACTCAGCTCAGGAGGGCACATCAGTCTGTACTGTCTGACTTGCCCTTGGGTCTCATATGCTACAGGGCCTGCATATGCACATAATTAAATTTGTTTTTCTTCTGTTAATCTGTTTTATATTAATTTGTTTATTAGACCAGCCAAAGAACCTAGAAGGTTCTAAGTAAAATTCTTTCTCCCCTACAGTGTAGAATGGTATTAACTTAATCTTAGTTCTAGGAAAAGGATAAAATGAGTCAGAAGCATTTCCTTCATAAAAGAGCAGCAACTTAATGTAAATAAAAGATGATCTCACAGTTCTAACCAAGAAGTAACTCATGTTCTGTTAATCAGCAATCTCCATTAACCAGAAAAGTAAATTTTGTGAAAATAATAATCATGGTAGTGATGGGGTTTTTTTTTGTACTGTCACAATTTGAACATCTTTAATAATTTACCCAAAGTAAGGATTGAATGATGTTTCTTTGATTTAGGATCAAGTATATTTAGGATAAATATAATTTAAAAATGTATTTTCAATGAGCATTAAAATTCCTAATTTATTTTCACTTTGTTTTGAGTGGCTGCCATGTGCCAGGTTCTGTGTTAAGTGTTTTAGCTGAACTATTTCTAGACTTTGTAATGGTCTTTTCAGGATGTATTATTGTTTGTTGTTATTATTACCACACACAAATAAGGAAAGCAAGCTGCAGACAGATTAAGCAACATGCTCAATGTTTCATAAAATGTAATGAGCCATGACGGGATTCAACTCCTGACTCACACTACCCCTCAGCTCATGCACTTATATGGTTCTATACTTTCTCTTAAATATTTGAGAACTATAGACTCATACAGGGCCCATAACAGATTTGGAGACCAGAACATGCCAGAATTTTTAATGTGTGAACCATTTTAGAAAATAAACTAAAAATAGATATGCCCTCCATCATGAAAATATGGATAAGCATAGTTGTTCTTACTCTGGAGATAGATAAACTGAGAAAAATAAGGAAATACTATGTCTCTGAAGACATCAGAGGTCAAAGTGTGAGTCAAGAATAAATTACACTACAATATCTAATTAACTGCTGCATTCAGTATAGCATAAATAAAACAATAGAAGAAACAATTGGACATATAGCCTTGATTTACAAAGACTGATGAAATATAACCACCCAAAAAAAGCAAAATGATAACTTTAACTTGTTTAATGTAGCTAAGATGAAAAAGCAATATACCTAATTAAAACATAAAGAAGATAGAACTTTGCCGTGTCTACGATATCTAGTTTCATTTTGTTTTATAAAGATCCAGTAGCTCTATTTTTATGATACTCCCACTGCTAGTAGGAAAAGTGTCTAAGAAACATATCTAAGAGGGAGAGAACATTTAAAATTTTTTTTAAAATACAAGTTTTGGAATCCTAAAATCAGGACTTGAACCTACAGAATATGTTCAGGTCATGCAGATGTTATATTTTTCTTTTGATTTAGAGTTTGGGGAAAATAAATGGGGTTTTCCAAGATGATATAATTATTCACACCATATAATTTTTGAGGAGTACTACAACATCAATAACCCAAGGAATAAAAAGTTAAGCTTGCTTTGCTATTCAGTTATAAACCAAGCATAGTAAAAAATGATGCAATTTGAAAATAAAAAAATAATTGTATAACCTCTTTTTCATTAAACTTATGATTTGGTTAAAATTTTCACTTAGAATTAATATTGTTGAAAGAAAAAAAACAAAGTCAAGTCAAAAGTAGATAAAAGTCTAAGGTGAGCCCATAATAGAGTTAGAATCACGAGAGCAATTACTGAGTGAAGAAAGCATTCCAAGGTCAAGGAAAGTATTTTTCAGAGAAGAATCATAATTTGTAGGAGATTATTACTAAGATAGTTATGGGGCCCTAGTTTATGACTAAACCAAACCCCAAACTCTTTTAAAAGACAAGCTACTTTTCCCAGGCCTTCCATTAAACGAAGGGTCCTGTTACCAAACCAAAGTAGGGGCTCAGCTGTTTACCATTTACCATGTAAATTCTAGAGGCAGAGGCTGGTGAGGCAGAAAAGAGGTCTTAGTCAAATGCTGCATGATCTGGGAAAATGGTGGTCTTGTATCAAAGCCCATCCCCTCTAAGAAACCTGGAGGAAAGCCCAGCTGTCCTCAGCCAGGCCAAAACCAAAGACAGTGTCTTGAGTTCCTTCTGTCATTTAGGATACCATCCTTTGGGAACCACAAGTGGCTGTTGAGTGGCCCTCCAGGCCATCAGCTTGTTCTCAGTCACTGTCTAGCTTCAGGGTCCCTCCTGGATCCTTTATGTGGGGCTGGCAATGTGGTTTCCAAAGCTACAAGGTCCCATGCATGCACCAGCCAGTACATTTGCCAGGTGGGTTAAAGTGCACCCCTTCCTTCCCTTGCTGCCATTTGACCTCCATGGCACACGTGCTTGCCTTCTTCTGGTCTCACCCCCAATCAGGTGCTGGAAGTGGTAGGAGGGCTTCCCCCCATCCAGTTATCTTCCTAGTTTTGCAATACTTCCACCTGTTGCCATCTTGCCAGGGAGTGGGGGAGGGAGCATTTGCAAGAGAGCTTGGTTACTGGGACACTGGCCCTGCCCGTGCTGTGGATGGTTTGCTTCCCGGGTTGGGGGAGGAGGCCCCTCCTGTTCCTGGCCCTTCACCTGCTCCCAGCAGTCTGGCCAGGCTAAGGATATCTGTCTTTTTGAGGTGGGCCAGTTTTATGTGCAATCTAAAAAATAATGTCTATTATTATGTAGGAGAGAAAAGTGATAATGATCAAAAAAACCAGAAAACCTGAATAAAGACCAAAACTTGGTACGAAAGAAAAATGTTGCATGTGAAGAACTGCGAGGCATAGCAAGTAGGAAGGGTGGTCAAGAAGGCCTTACCATTCCCAGCTTGACTAAGCTTCAAACTTCTTCCTGACTGTAGGCCCCACCCCCTTTTCTTACACCTTTTGCTGTAGAAAACTTGGGAACTGTACTGCTCTTACTTTGCCCCTTTGAGATGTAAATCTTCAACAACCCAGAAAAGTCTTTCTAAGGGCTTGGTAAACATCCCTTTGAAATGGAATCAACAAGATAGTGCCCCTGTCTCTCAGTCTCTGCAGTAGAATAAGAACCTAATTTGGAGAAGCACCAATCAGCAAACTTGGATGGCCTGATCACATTGACCTTGCCCCTATTATCTTACAGTACTTTTCCATTAACTGATCCTGGTGTTTAATAATCCTCCCACTTTTTGTTTCAGCATAGTTAAATTTGTGGGGGATGAAGAAATTTTCTTTACCCTCTACGTTCCTTTGGCTGGTCTAAAAAATCAGATAGGCATGAGACAAATTAGCAAGAGAAATACATATATATGTATGTGTTAAAGAATAAGGCCAAGGCGGCGGTGGGGGGTGGTGGTGTACCATATACTATTACCGAAAGGACCTTCCATTAGGTTCGCTTGTCTAACACCAGAGGAAAGATGTCTCTCAATGCTAGAGATTTGTGAAAAGGAAAGGAAATGTTTATTTAAAGCTACACAGACTTAGCCCTGGCTGGAGTAGCTCAGTGGATCGAGCGCGGGCTTCGAACCAAAGCAGGTTCGATTCCCAGTCAGGGCACATGCCTGGGTTGCAGGCCACAGCCCCCAGCAACTGCACATTGATGTTTCTCTCTCTCTTTCTCCCTCCCTTCCCTCTCTAAAAATAAAAAAAATAAAATCTTAAAGAAAAGAATCTTAAAAAGAAAAAGCTACACAGACTTAAAGTAGTGACCTAATGTCCTCATTAAAACATTAAAGTCTTTTAGAATACCCACAGACACACACAGTCCTTCCTTCTTCCTCTGTCCTAATCTGGGGTACCTTATCTCAGGAAAAGAAGTCTGTGATTCAGGCTCCCAGCACCATCAGCTGTGTTGCCAGCCAGGATCTCCAGTTAATCCAAAGTGGCACCTTCTCTTGGCCCACCAGCAAGAGTCCTTTCACCTCTTTTCTTCCAGGCAAAATCTCTCCTGCTTCCTAAGCCACATGGCAAAGGGAGCACCCCAAAGCTGCATGGTCCTCACTCTGGCAAAACCGTGTGGTTCTCTCTCACCAAAGCTGTGGGGGTTGCCACTCTCACCAAAGCTCCATGGTTCTCTCTTTGCATGGCTCCTGAGTCCGGGTTTAAATCCCCACACCAATCTTCCTCTGTACCCCCATTTCTGACTCCTCCTACAATCAGTTACACCTGCCAGTATTTCTGTATTATTCCAGGTTTACTGAGCTGCCATGGTAAGCCTGGGCAGGTGTGGCCCCATGGCATGGAGCCAGTCTTCTCAAAGCTCCCATGCAGCTGCTGTAACTAGGGGGAACTGCCCCCGCAGTTACATCTTGGGTAGAAGATGTCACTTCCATCCCCCTGGCTCAAGGCATGGCCACAGCTATTTAACATATCTATTAAGTCAGTTAAAGGTTATAGATATGTTAAATGACCATGCCAGAAGTTAGCTGCAAAGCCATTGCTGTACAAAACAGCTCTGCATGTTCCTGCTCCATGTGTCCCTTCCCTCAACTCACACCTGTGCGGGGAGAGGGGAGGACATCCTATATACCTTTCTAATATTTCCTGCACACCTTGAGTTTTGGACCCCATTCCAAATCCCTGTACAGGGCCCCCTTCTGGGCTGTACCCTGTTACATGATCTCTTCTACCTACTGCAATTGTCTCTTACCTCTATTGTAATAAAAACTCTTCCTTGCCATTTTTTAAAGATTTTATTGATTTATTTTTGGGAGGAGGAAAGAGAAACATCAATGTATGGTTGCCTCTCACACGCCCCCTACTGGGGACATGGCCTGCAATCCAGGCATGTGCCCTGACTGGGAATCCAACTGGTGACCCTTTGGTTCACAGGACTGTGCTCAATCCACTGAGCCATACCAGTCAGGGCTCCTTGCCATTTTTAACAACTGTCCAGTGTACTAAATAAAGAGTAAGAAACTTAACACACATGTGACTGTCACAATGACTCCTAAATGGTGTGAGCACAGAGAAATTCCAAGAGGCCAAGTAACAAAAGTAAACAAGCTTAGTAAGTGGAGGAATATGGATCTAACCATGAGCGCGCTCTCTCTCTCTCTCTGTAATGCCAAGTTCTTTCTACTATTTTTTTTTTATGTAAGGGAAAAAACTAAAGGCAGAAATGATACAGGTAAAAAAAAAATTAATTTGACACAAATGTATTTTGAATGTATTTTCCTTATTAAAGCCATGCATCATGGACAAAATTAAAATTTCCATTTTGTGTACAAGAAAGTACTATTTTAGTGTTCATCTGCTTGGCTACTTCTCCTCTTTTAGGGTGTTCCCACTTACCAATTGAAGTCTTTTCTGAATTCATCTTGTAGGTCTGTAAACCATTGTGAATGAATAAGGGGCCATGTACTAATCCTGACAAGCTCAGGGGAGACCTGCATGGTGGGCCTTACAAACTCAGAGATTGTAAGTAACCTTATGGGATGGTCTGAACATAAAAATTTCTAATTAAAAGGGCGGTCATGATTGGGTACTCACGTCCTAGGCTTGTAGCTTCCTTGATAAAGGTCAATCTTTCCCTTAAGTGAGCCTGTCTCCTGTCTTTTTGCATCTAAGATAACATACATTTGAAAGGTCAGAGGAATCCAACCCCCTCCACCAGAGCACAACGGCTCGTACCAGAGCATGAGACCACGAAACCTTTCATCATCATCTTATTGCCTGCATACACTATCTCTGTGCGCTGTAAACGTTAACTGTTATATCCTCCAATGTAAAAGCAGTATGTGGCTCTCCATTTTACTTTTTATCTAATCCCAGAGATTTCCCTGCTTTCCTTTCTATGGCACCCTTAGTCTACTACTAGCAGATTTTACGTAACCCTCCCTACATCACCTCTTTTGATTCTAATGCATAAAATAAGCTGCAAAACTGCCATTCTGCAGAGCATTTTCTCAATCCATTGAGATTTTGCTTCCTGGAAATTTTTGTCAGTTTGACTCAAACTCATAAAAATTCTCTACGGGTTTGGATGTTTCTTGTGTTGACATCACCTTTTGGAGACGTTTTGTTCTCTCAGTTAAGGCCTCTGAAAACCAACATTTGAGAAAAGCTCAGAGCTGTCCCCTTTGCCTCCTTCATATCTTAATGATGGGAAACAAGAACACCTTAGGTGGCTAAACCTCAAAAAGCATGTTTTCTTGAGGTGGAAGTTTCCTTGAGCTTTTCTAAGTGACCTATACTACAAAATTAATGGAAAGCAGGAAGTAATTTGCAGAGTGGAATTTCCTTAGTATTTATTGGTGGTGGGGGGTGAATATGTTGGTTCTTTCACCTTCACACAATAACAAACAACTCCCATTGGAAACAATCATGACCTCTGCTGTCACCACCACAGCGAAGCTCAGGGCGCCAGAGGTTGCTGACCAAGCTCTTGCAGTTCCCACTGTGGATGCCCTTGTGCATCCATCAGGCTGAGTTTAAGCCCTGAGTCAACGTCTGAGAGAGGTGGGTGAGGGGGTCAAAGTTTTGCCACCCTAAAGCAGTCTTTCAGGATATTGATTTTTAAGCTATTAAAAGACAAAAAACTCAGAAATAACCTTTGACTCTCTCCACTTTCCTGCCTAAGAAATCCAGATGGAAAATCCTGCTTCAGGAAGGAAACTTTATCATAATCACCTCAGCCTTAGACAGCATGACCCCACACAGAAGCCTGAGTGTGGACCACCCTTCACCCCACAACAGTGTTGTGGTGCATTGTTTTATGTGTTGCCTGGCAAAAATTTACTTGCCACATGTGTTCTGCTCTTCCTCAATTACCTGCAAACCACTCATTTTCACTCTTAAAGTCTAAGACCTCATTCCCTCCTTTTCTCCTTTGTCCAAAATGTCATATACACCCAATTTTGCCTCATGGTTTTTGGGAATTTTTATGCTGATGTGAATTCCCTGTGCACATATACTAAAATTTTATTTTTCTTTTATTAATCTGTCTCCATTAATTTGATTAGCCCAGCTAAAAGGATGTAGAAGGTGGGAAGAAAAGTATTATTTTTTTTTAGCTCCTACATGGGAGTTGGGTCAAGTGCTGCTTTAATGTTTCAAGACTAAAATATAAGCCTATGACATAACCAAACTCTGGTTTTACCCTGTTGACATACATTTGATATCCTCAGAACATCTTTTTAAAAGGCAGTAGCAAATTTTCACATGGAAGAACAATGCCTCTAAATGGATCAGCTGTAATCCTAGCATGGAGCCTAATGAGCCATGGCATCCTTTGAAGGTGATGACAAGTTCAGAGGCTGGGTTCAGACTTCTCTGCTAAGGGCTCCATGAAGCATGATGTCTTGGTCTCTAGCTCCCTCACAGAAGTGGTATAAGAATAATATAACACAATTCAATCTTGAAACGAAAGCTTGGTAAGTAGGGAGGATTATTTTTATTACTAAGACAGTGGCCATCTGTTTCTGAAGAACTCGAAGGAGAACATGACTATTTGCTTTATATGGAGTAATTTTCAGATAATACATTTTCATTGCCTCCTGTCCTGGAACATTACTCGAGCTGAAAGATGCTGTGTGTTGGGGGAGGTCATCAAGGAGATGAGACTGCTGGCTGCACTATGAGCTAGACTAGGGCAATTGGAGGCTCCCCGGCCCCTCCCCTCGGGATGTGTGTTCTGCTGGTCTTCCCTGTTTCCAGAAGCCTACCGAAGGGTACAGGCTTGTGGTGTTGAGACCATCTGGACAGTATATGTAACTGAACCCTGTTAAGGTCTCTGTATAAACTTTTAAGATTCTGGCAGGCAGGTGAGGAGAACTACTCATGTTATAACTACCCCCAAACAAGCCTAGTAAGTTCCCTTGCTTATTAAACCTGGCACCTACCAATCTGGAGTGGTCTGCCCTTTTCTCCCTGCTCTCCTCATGAATATGGGGGTTGGTTTCAGATTATACTTGGAAGCTCCTGAAGAGGCTGGGAACCAACACTGTCTCACAATTCTCTGACATGTGTATGGCTCTAATTATTTCTAAGGAAGACATCAATTCATATTAATGCTTGAAAAACATTGCTGTGTCCCAAAGTGTGCATTTGGGAAATGGGAGAATTAGGATAAGCAAGCAAAGTTAAAACAGGTGAGTAAGTAATGATGAGATTGGAAACACTGCTGAATCTCTTGTCTGTAAACTTGTTATTACAGGAAATAACCATCCATACTGTTATTTGCCATGATTAACATTGTAGCACAATTCTGTTGATGACACTTATTACAGCTGTTAGTAGTAATGACATTACCTCACATTGGACATGCATCAGCTTAGTTAATATGGATATTACGACAAAAGATCTCATGTTTGGTGGGAGTCACCAACAAAGCACAATTTCTTATTTGGCTTAAATGTCAACAGAAGCAATGAGGGTAACACAAGTACTCAGACTAGCTGGAAGACATTATAAACCTGTCTACATAGTCTAAAGTGATGCCAGTAGTCCATTAATTAGGAAATATATTCTCAGACTTTCCCCCAAGATATCAACAAGACTTCCTGATTCATAACATAGTCTAGTCTGGTCCCCACAAGTGAATGAGGGGGCTGTGCCAACATTTGGAATGAAACAAACTGGAGACAATGAATATAAACAATCAACTCTTTATGGCATTGTGATTATATAGTTTGCAGGTTATTGACTTTTTTGATTCCATTCAGAATGGTCTAGTGACTGTCAAAAGTAAAGGTAGAATAAGTCACATCTTGGATAGTTCAGGCACAGTGTTAGAGGGAACTGTGTTCCTTGTCCTGGTGTCTGCGTGAGGGAGGACGCTCTCCTACCACAGTGACACCTGCAGCCATGCCTCATTGTCTCCTCTCTTCATTGGGTAGATTTCAAGTGCTAAACGTTATTTTCCCCAGGTAGCACAACCTTTTTCTCAGCCTATGAAGCAGCCTTCCCATCCTCTCTCCTCGATAATCTAGATTGCTTGGGTCTCTGGTCCGAAGCCTCAGGTTCTCCACCTGCCCCTCCCGCTCTGTCTGTTCAGTGAGGAGGTACTGGGGGGAGCAGGATGCCCACTTACCTAAAAATGAAGGGCATGGTCCTCAATCCACCTTTACCAGCCATAAGCCTGACCTACGGTTTAATCTGCTGCTCAGTGAAGAGGCAGTATGATGACGACCTCACATTCTGACTGAAATACTGGAAAAGACTGCAACTATTGATGAAATGAAGGCCTGTTGTTTTGTTTGTGTTGTTGCTTTGTTATTTATAGACTGGATCTTGATTTCAAAGATCCTTGCATCTCCTGAGATGGATAATTGAAAACTGGCTGCAATTTTTAGTAACATCAGGCAGTAAAATTGATTACTTTCCTTTTCCCCTTATTGCCAAGTCCTGGTGGTATTTGCTGGGGTCAGGCAGAGCAGGCTTGCTGAGCTGGGAGAGAGATTTAAGCAAAGGCACAGAAGCAGGAGGGAGGGAACATCACCAAATAGATCCTTAATTTTTCTCAGTTCTTATGTTTTCAGTGATGAATTAGAAAGGTGATATAAAATATGAGTTTCAGCACCCAACTCAGAATTTTTTAAAAACAAAAATATCTTGTTGGTAAAAAGGGATAAAGATCAGAAGTCAGATGTATGTCAAATTCTTATGCCTTCCAGGAACACACACACACACATACACACCCAACTAACCTAGGAACTGAATCATTATATAACCCAGGCAGTTATCAAGAGACCAAATGTGAACATCTCCAGCCCCACTGCACGGGTTTCGTCTTCATTATATAAGTACCATATGTGTAAGTCTTATTTTAAGATCTAGCAGTGCACTGGCCTAGTAGAATGACACGTGAGAAAGATCCAGTGTGGGAAGTGTCGGAGAGGACTGCAGAGAGCCCGAAGGCTGCCGCCTGCCATCAAAGACTCTATATTAGGCAAGAGACAGCATTTAGTTGAATCACTATCACTTTCCTACTCCTCTGCCTGGCATGTTGAAATATTCCACTTCTATTTTTCTCCTTCTGTCCTATTTACCTTGTAACTCCACATGCAGATTTAGGTACAGCTAAATATACAGTGCCTTTTGAAATATGACTTATGGAATGTGAATGTATTAGGAAGAGACTTAGATTGTCAGAAAATCTTTTATACTTCTGAATATATCATCTTCACAATGGGGCCTGTTTTCTGCAGTTCGGATGAATGCACAGAAGGACCAACTGTGTGCAGACAACGTCACTGCAATCTACTGCTTTTTAAAAAAGATTTTAAATGAGCTACACCAATCAGAGTGCTGTCGGAAAAACAAAAACCTTCCCAGGTGTTGCAAGCAGAGAAAATATAACAGAGAACTGGTTGAACAGGGAAGAGCTGAGGAGACAAACGGGACAGCGATGTCACCCAGAGATTAGCAACAGTAAGAAAATGACACCACCACTATCCTTGGGGAATCGGTAGTGCCCTTAGATTGGGACAAAACGGAAACCCTGCTCTGAACTCCCCACTTCAGAGGGTTCCATGGTGTTCCTCCCTGCTGTGTTTCTTCCCAGCTGGGATAAATTTTCCTTCCAGAGAAAAGAAACCTTTGAGTCAGGAGGACATGTATACTCAAACCCCATGCTCCAGGTATACGGGTCCTTGTCTTCCTCTATTTATGTGGATACAGCTCGTCCCCAGGGTCTGAATAGGCCTTTTTCCTGGGTCTGTCCAACTTGGACAGCACAGACCCCTAGAGCCAAGAGGGCCAAGAAGAAGCCAGTAGTTGCAAGAGGGAGGTCGGTGGTCACGGTGGGTAGAGCTCTGGTGTGGTCTAGAGTGGCTGAGTGCACTCCAAGCTCCTTACGGTCTGCGGAAGAGCAGGAGAGGAAGCAGACATGGGCGGTCTGCGGAAGAGCAGGAGAGGAAGCAGACATGGGTAGTCTGCAGGCCTGTGCCTGAGAGTCTGAGAGTTCTAAATCGGAACACAGCTTTCCAGCTGCAGGTTGCTTTGAGGAATTTAAAGAGTCAGCACATCTTGGTTGGGGTGTTAGGGGACCTACAGCAGAGAATTCTTGTCTTGGACTGGCTGAAGTAAGGGGGAATGATTTAGTATCACATTCACAGGGTTCTCACAGTTCCTGACAGTGGGGAACAGGAAGGACTGATTAATAAATGAGTAGCGAAGCCTTGGGTGTGGGAAGTAACAGCACCCACCCTAATAAGTAAGAGAAAGAAGGTATTTTTTTCTGTGGATTCCCAGGAGAATTTTCTTTTCTTTTTTTAATGTCATTATGAATGTGTATTTTTCAAAATAGAAATATGGAAAATATTTTAACAATGTATATTTAATTTATAACTGTTAAATATTGGCCATAGATGTATGGGACTCCTTTTGTGCCCTCACCCTGAGTCCTGTGATGTTGGGACAGGCTGGCCAAAGCCCAGCTGCCGCAGCCGTCCAGTGGGCTCTGGGTCCATGATGGGGATGGCTGGGTGGGAGACGGGACAGTCCAACAGATCTGGCATCACAGGGGTGGCTCAGCCACTGTAAGCAGAGAAATAGCCTGACTTCTTACCACCTCCTCTGTCCAGTCCTCCCCAGGGCGTCCCACTGGAGGAAGCCGATGACAATGGAGCCTGACACACAGAGTCCCCTAGGATCGAGAGCAGAGCAGCAAAGGGGCTGGGAGTAGAGGTCAGAGCAGCAGACAGAGGACGTCGCAAAAACTAAATAAACAAATGTAGATTATTTGGTCTGGTTCAGAAACTCTCTGAGAGCAACCAATATGTATTATGCCATTTCCTGTCTTATTTATCAATTTTTTTCTAAAGAAGGACAATTGGGGTCATGTGGGGGACAATTTCCAATACCTTACTTAATAATATTATTAACACCTCTTAATAATAATTATTCATCCCACCATCTCTAGAAAATGTTTGCCATGAAGTCAGGGGCTGCTGTAGGCTTACCTTGTTAAAGAAACCACAATCTATACAAAGTTGGGCAGCTTCTACAAACTGGGCCTCCAATTAAGTAATACAGAAATTATTATGAATAGCTCCATTCTGAACATTAAAAATAACTGCAGTTACTTAATGCTAATGTTATTAAGAAAGTTGGGATACATAATAATAATTAAGAAAAATTTAAATAAGTAGCGTTACTTAACTATGATTTTCTATGTCTAACGTGTAGTTCTGCTGCTTATGAATGGTCATTGTGTATCTTTCAGTGAAATACGAAAGCTCCTTTAGCCGCAGTTTTCTTCTCTTTCAAAAAGGAATCATGCCAACCTATGTAGTTACAAGTTATGTCATGCACATAACTACTCCAGCACGTGCCTGTCATCCAGCAGGTGTTCCAGCCATGCCTGACAATAGCTGTGATGGTAATGACCACGGTGATAATAAGGTGAGCACCGATGGAATTCGGGGGCTTAGTTGAATGAGGGCACATGCTCACAGGGCCAAAATAGCCCTTATTCCTATTTTCCAGGAAAGTAAATGAAGACGTTCTCACAAAATGTAATGCAGGAAACATGAAGAAGAGGATGACAAAGCTTCCTTTAGAAACTTGTTTCCAGTGTTGAATATTTTCTTCTTCATTACTGATCTTACTGCTTGTGCCGAACGCTTTTTCTGTCTATACAGTCAGATATAACAAAAAGTGGAAGCTGAATATAAATGCACCAGGTCTCATTCTGGTAAAGACAATAAACTTTGGCTTATAATTATAAGGGGAAAATATTAGATGTTTAGAAAACTTATTCCGAGTAAAACTCAACCTCATTATGTGTTTGTTTTAGATATTTTCACGTTAAACTATAATGCATCTTTAAAAGTTATTATTATATTGTTTCCTTAAATACTTTCATAAAATTTTGACTAGGACACTGTTATGTATAAGGCAGATTCATATGGATAGAAAATTCATTAACTAGGGTTTCTTTAGACATTTACTATGACATTTATCTACAATTTGGAGGAAAAAAACTCTGCTTTTCCTATAGCATTTAATGCCTGTCAGAGAATAAAACGGAATATCATACATTTTGGACTTAAGGAGGTTTTGTCATGTATTTACAAATATAACTAAAGACTTAGAATCTGACTCAGGCTGAGAAGTAGTTACCCTTCATTACAGCAGCACAAGGAGATCTTAAACTGAAACCACAGGTGACCTGTGCTTGGGGCATTATTTATGCATTTCTCTCTTCCTTCTCCCATCCTCGCCCATCTCAGGCCCTCAAGGGTTAATGTTTTGACAACTCCAGGATCAGCCCTTGTTACTAATTATTTTGGAACTGTGCTGCAGCAGCTTCTGCTCAGAGAGATTGCTGCTTTCCTGTTGCTGTCACTCCCTTCTGTAATTAACCTTGCTATTCTTAGCTACAAAGCACACATCTTGTGCCAGGCTTCTTCAGGATTCTATTTATTATTTCAATGGCCAGCTACTGTCTGAGTTTCTCCTGGGAAAGGGTCTGTAATCACTCAGTTATATTAATGATGAGGATGACTCAATTTTTTCCCACCACTCCCCTTTCATTCTGATAAAATTCAGTGCAATTAATCCTCTGAGTTTAGCAATTGGAACTGAAATACTTTCCTCCAGGCTAGACTTACCACTGCTCTGGTCCTGAGGCGCATGCGCCTCAGTAACCGGTGAAAATTAAAGCATGCACTAAGAAACTCCAGCGTTTCAGCGAAGGGTTAACAGGCTTCTTTCCTCACAACTTACAGGCTGTGTGCACTCCCAAGAAGACAAGGTGATTCTCAAATAGTTGTGCTGCACAGAATTGCACATCACCCCAGCGGCCAACCGAGTGACACACCAGCAAATGACATGTGGCAGGACGCAGCGCCATTAGTCAGTGAAGCAGACCTGAAAGCCAGAGACACTGCTCCTCGGGCTCACGCAGGTTAGGCCCCTGCTTGTAGTTGAGGTGAAACTGCATGGCCAAGGTCGTTTACCGGGACAGATGAAATGCCCTGGGTCTGGTCTGTCCTCTCTGTGCACGCCTAGCTAGCGCTCTCCTTGGTGCCAAGGCCGAGCAAGTGCCCATGAAGCACAACACAGAGTCAGGGCCTATAAATGAGCAAGGTGGAAGGAAAGAGATGTGTGTACAAAGAAAAGTCTGGACCTAGATCCTGAAATAAAATCCATTCTAATTCTGAAGAGGAGAGGCAGTGAAAAGGCTTTTTTTTTTTTGGTCAGGGTTTTATTGATGTGCTAAAATGAGATTTTGGTTGTTTTGACAAGCCAGGCCTTTACTGAAGCCCCCATCTTTTCCAGTGAGTGGAAGTTGTGTTAGGGCCTCTGGTATGTGGAGGTATTTATATATTTAGATGGCTTTCTCAGAGGTGTGAAGTATGAGGCAGCTCAAGGCTCTAACACTCCAAAATCATCTCTTTATTCCTTGCTGTGCTGCCCACACCTCCCTTGCTAATTGTTTAAAATCCACACCATTAGTGCTACTCTCTCGGGCAGAAAACTGAACTCTTTCTTAGGCGGTCAAGTCTGAAATGTCTTTGTGTCATTCGGTGAGCCTCAAGACTTGCCCTCCTTCTCAATTATTTTAATATTTCATTCACTAATTCTTTTCTTTTCTTTTTCTTTAGAGATTTTTCTCTTTTGGGGGTGGGAGGAGGGGCGATGCGAATAGACCACAGAGGGAACACATGCAGATGGGGACACATCCCTTTGGAGGGTGGGGGCGCGCATACAAATGGGCCCTGAGAGGGAAGAACGCAGCACCCAGAGGGGCTGGGTTCCTGTGAGTGGGAGTTGGCTCTGCTCGCACCAACTCCACCTTGACGTATAGAGAAAACTAACTTGATAAATTTTTTTCCTCTCATTCCATGTATAGATGTGCCATTAGAAACAGAGTTTGTGCAGCAGACCTGAAGGTAAGGTCTTTAATTAAAAATAAACAAACAAACAACTATACTGGGAAAGCTAAAACCAAGCACTTGTCTAGAAAATACACCCGTGTTTAAGCTAATGACTCCCTTGGGGAGACATAGTTGCAAGAATTGCCATTCGACTGTTGAACCTTAAACCAATCTATCAAGATGTAACAATGTAAAAAGATCTGAATGAAATTTCATTTCAGTTGATAGAGAATGGTAAGCAATGAACATTAAGGAAAAAAAGACTGTTTCAATTGCAATGTAAAAGGTACTGTCAGAAACCAAGTTTTATTGCCACCACAAGTTTCAGCCACCTAAAGAATAGAACACACTGAGAATTCAAATCTTCATCTTTTTAAAAGACAGATTTCTTAAAGTTCCTATATACAAAGGGAGACCCTAGAAAAACAAAACAACAGAATTATCTTCTGGAGGGCCAGTTCTTGTGTAGTGCAGGCTTCCCTCACTAGGTGAGTGTTCTAGGAACCCAACTATATCAGTGTACCAGCTGGCCCTGTTGTGAGAGGCTGTGTTTGGCTTCAGTGAATTTCTTTTGAAGACTCTTTACAGCGTGTTTGCCCTTTTCATGATGAGTGATTTATGAAAGTACCTGTCAAAGCTGGACTGAGTGTTCAGCAGTTTTTGACCAAAAATGGCAAGACCCCCATGCCCCACCCTCCCTATTCACATGATCTCACTCCTACTGACTTTTTTTGTTTGTTTGTTTTCCTGGATAAAAAGTCCTCAAAGGGAAATGTTTTGCCAATATGGAAGAGGTAAAACAAACAAAAAAAAATGGAAGAAGCACTAAAAGGCATCCCAAAAGATGAGTTCAAAAACTGTTTTGAGCAGTAGAAAAATGTCTCAATAGGTGTATTGCATCAAATGGAGAGTACTTTGAAGGTGATTTAAGTTTAAACATGTAAGAATAAATACACAATTTTTTATAAATAAATTCCATTTTGGGGAGGTCCTCCTTGTATTTTAAAGTAACCTTTCCTGAACAATAGAAAACAAGAATTACAGCACTGAAACTGCTGAAGATCACATATATTAACTGGAATTTCTCAGTTATAGAAAAGATGCAAATAGAAATTCAGGCCTTCATAAAATCACTTTCATCTAGAAACTAATTTGGTTTTTTAGAGGAAAACTGAGACAAGTCAAAGAGATGGGTATAGTGAAAAAGAGTATGGGGTTTGAAGTTGAAGGCAGCTGGGTTGAACTCCTGACTCTATCCTATATTATCTCTGTGACCTTGACCTTCATGAGCCTCAGACTCCTCAGGGGTGAAAAAATGGAGATGATTATACTGTCACTGGCTTGTGTGAAGTTTCAATAATCAACATTCTGAATGTACCTGGCAAGCACCCCTGTTTTGAAGGTATGCTTGCTAAATAATAGGCTGCTTTTCTTTCCTTACCGCAATAGTTTTTTCCATGAGAAATGGTGTGCCGTGACTTATTTCATTTTTTAAATGGAATTTCACATGTTAAAGGTTTTCCCATTATTCCCTCTATCCAGATGAAACCTTAATTTACTTGGGAATGGAAGGGGTTTTGCCATCCCTTCTCACTTGACAGTAATTCTCTCCTCTGCAGGTGAGTACTGTAAAACAGGCACACAGCGCCCAAAGGAGGTGAAAATCAAGCAGCACAACCCGAAAAGAAGAGAGAAAGCAGGCACACGTGCACCATAGTGCACACAGGCACACACACACTCCAAAAACGACAGCCTTTGCTCTATTGTCATTTTCTCCTCAGAACCCTGTGTATTATGAACAAAACGTGTGATGCAAGTATAGGCTATCTAGAACTGCAAACTTTGAAATGACTTTTCATATGAAATGGTTGAATAGACTCTATAAAACTTTGTGTATTATAGGGCTTGAAAAAGATGAGGTTAAAAGAGTTCAGCAGTGTGTTAGTCACACTGACCATTTCCTCAGGGAGGATAACTTGGTTGGTCGTTGACATATGTATGTATACTTGATAGCACAGACATCATGTAGCGATTTAACTCCCAAAAACAAATGTGAAGATTTTACAAGACTTTTATTCTACCTTTTTTTTTTAATAGTTACAATAGGCTACTCCCAAACCAAGAGTTAGATGGGTTCTGTGGCAGATTTACACCTCGGGCTTTTTAACCATAGTATTTATGCAAGTTTCTAGTTTTGAGAGGACTCCAACACAGTTTCTCCTTGGTCTAATATTTGTGATGGCAACAGCTGCATCTCTATTTGGATTCAGAGGTGGATCTTCCCCTGAATCTCTTCCCCTGAATCTGTGGAAGGGCTGCTCATTCCAGCCTCACCTGACAGTCTGGTCTCCCTGCACCTGGGACGTCTGGCACACACAGTCTTTAGCAGCACAACCATTAAAAATGGACAGGTAAATAGCTTGTAACCTGGGGCTCCCACGATGCTGTCAGGAAGGAGCACTTGGAGTAGGAAGCAAGAGGCTCCACAATTAGTGGGGAGAAAGTTGGATGGATAAATACAAGAGGATTAAAAATAAAGCAAAGAATTAAGAGAAGGGAAGAGAGGGGACCATTCGATCACGGAGAGAGAGATTCCGTAACTGTTAAAGAGAGAGGGGAAAACACAAGGTTTAGAAATGAAGGCTAAATTTCTGAAAGGTGTCTAGAATGAGAAAAGAAAAAAGAAAACATTAAGAATGAAAACTGTCAAGAGAAGTTGGCCAACACCAGCCTTTCCTCGGGCAAATCATTTATTATTTATCTGTCCTTGATTTTTTCTGCAGCTTGTTTTGTGGAAGCAGGCACGGAACAAGCATGGGCCAAGCGAACACAGAGGCCCAAGTTTCAGCAGTGAGAAACCATGTTTGAGCAGAAGCCATATAAGGAAGCAGAAGCATAATTCCTTTGCTTCTTTTAATCGCCAAGCCTTTAATTAATGTCAAGCTCTCATTTTACCTAATCCGGGGAGACCTATGGTGGTGGTAAAACCAGGCTGCCTGGAGGTGATAAGTAAGAAAAAAGACCAGGCTCCATGCACTCCAGATGCAACAGAAGGTCAGCGCAGGGCAGATCTGAGCGAAGGCTGGGTAAGGGTAGGGTGTGGAACGATGATGCAGAATCTCAAAGTACAGGCAGACCTTGAAGATACCACAGTTTGGGCTCCACACCACTGCAATAAATGGGGGATTGCAGTAAAGCAAGTCATGATGTTTTTGATGGTGGAGGGTCTTGCTTTAGATTTATAGAAAATACAATGTCTGTGAAGGGCAATAAAGGGAAGTGCAATAAAACAGGGTGTGCCTGCACAGACAGAGGCTTGGATGTGCTGCTGTCACACTGAAAGAACCACTTTAAGAAGATTCGGATGTGAATGGGGTGCAGGATGGTTTAGAAGTAGAGGCCACTGTGAAGATGCTGCAGAAAGGCAGGCTTGTGGAGACGGAGACCCAGGGGACCAGGCTGCAGATAAACTGATCAAGTGGAGGCTCAGAGGCTAGTTCATGTTCTTTCTCCTAACCACGCCATGTATAGGAGCCAAGTCATCTCTGCTGCTTTTGGCAGAATTTCTCTTTAGACTTCTTTATACTGGGAGCTAGCACCAATGACTTTCTTAGTCCCTGTGGATTATTTAAACATTTATGTCTCTTGGGCCAACAAACCCAAAGTAAGAACCCATAAATTCTAAAGCTTTCTTTGAGTGTCTTATTACTTCCCAAATGTGTTCTCTGTGTGTGTTTTACTGTCAACTTGAATAATTTTTCATTTTTAATGAATAACTATGTTTTTTTCTTTGTAATATCTTACAAATTTCATTTGTTAAATGTAAATTTTCTTTCCTTATAGTTCTCAATCTTCCCTGCTGGTTTTCTGCACCATAAAGCCATTATAATGATCTTCCCCCCACCTCCATGTTTTTAATGAATAAGGTTAAATTGTAACACACCAGAAATCTGTTACATACCAGTGACTGGATTAGTCAACTACCAGGTTAAGTCAACTGCAATGTTTGTATAAATCTAAATAAACTTATTTTTGAGAGCAAGATACACAATATCAAGAGAAAGTCCTGCTTCAATTTGCATTTCTATTCCTTTTAGAAAGATTTAGAGAATGGGCCCTATACTGAAAAGCAATAACCAGGGCTTCTTGCCCAATTTTATGTGCTGCCTCTTGTGCCTTTGTTGAGTACCTGGCCAAGCATACAAGCTGTGCCAGTTTGCAGCCCTCTCAAGGTGCCAGTGTGGGAATCACAATGCTGGTTGTCAAGCAGACCAAGTCAGCTGAGATGATTCTATTCTCTGACCTTTTTTACCAAGAATACAATAGAGATCGATTATTTTCATTTCCTTATAGAGTCCAGAGGAAAGCTGGACTACGAATGTAGTGAAAAATGTGATGAGTATGTGCAAAGTATATGCATATAGGCAGCTTGCCAGAGAGAACAGATGAAGGCTGGGGAGGAGGATGGGGGGCAACAAAGAAAATCTTAGAATTCTGCTTCAGGCCAGCACTGCCAGGTAAGATGAATGGTGATCGATATTGGGTGTTCTACTCTGCCTTTGACAAGCCTCCAAATATAAACCTTAAGAACAATGGGGATTGGAGCTTCTTTATCACCATATATAACAGTAGCAAAAATAATTTTCAGTAAAAGAAAGAGTCACAGTTCCAGATCCCATTTTGTTAGAATTAGCCAGCAGCCCATGAGTCACCATTTTTATTTTATTTTATTTTATTTTATTTTTCTTTTCAGGGAAGGGCTTACTGACTACAGTAAGTATCTCATTGTAGCTGCATTTTAATGAGGGAATATGTGCAAGGCTCAGTGTTTTAGTTGACACCACCCCGCCTGAACATGATTAGTTGATCCAATAATGTCACAGGTCAAAATGTGAATGCCTTACTCACTTGTGCTGAGTTATCTTTAGAATATCTGCATATCTCTTTGATTGTGAATCCGGTGAAGAGGAGTACACTGTGGTTTACTGGAAAGAATATTCATGGGCCCAAAGTAAATTTACTCTCTATAATTTCTAATAGCTACTAGCTATTGGCTTTTTATATGCCAACTCATATATTAAACTCTCTTCACAAGAAAACTAAGGTATGAAGAAGTCAGGTAACTTGCTTAAGTTCACACAGCCACAATTTGAATATAGGTTCTACCACAGGAAACCAAAAGAGTGTCCAGCTTCTCTGGGTGGTTTTCCCTAGTGGAATGACAAAGTTGAGCCTTCCAATCGACACTAAATGGGAGGAACTCTCCAAAAAACCATGGCAACTGTTACCCAACAAGCTGAGTGGCAGGATGCTCCCTCTTCAATCCCTGAGAAAAAGGGTGAAGCATGAAATTGTCTGCAGGCCCCTGGGGTTGGCTGCCGTCTGGGGTATCATTGGTATATCAGTCTTACTTGATTTTATTACAGTCTAATCTCTTGCTCAAAGCATTTTCTAATTGTGCCACTACCTTGTTACAAAACAAAAGCAAAAGCAAATAGTTTTTTAAATATATTTCCTAGTCCCCCTGGCAGTTTCCAAGAGGATAGTTTCCATTATATTCCCAGGCTCATCTCTCTTTATTCCACCTTTGATATCCTGAGTTGGGGCAGCCACCAGACTGCCAATTCCTGCTTGGGGGATTGCTCTATGCCTGCTTTGATTGCTCTCCTTTATATGTTTGCCTCCTCACTAATCTATCCCTATATTTTACGCATCCTGTCTTTGCTCACTCAGGCACCCTGGATCTACATTTACCTCCCTCTCTTCACTTTCATAGAATTTAACCAGAACCTCATAGCTTTTGTCTATCTTATAATGCTTTGAATGGTAAGATCACTTTGCTTCTATATTTTAACCCACTTAAAGGCAAGAATTATGCTTGCTCATTTTTATCTCTGCTACATAGAACCTAACCTAGTGGTTGAAAAATATAGTAATTTTACTCACTAAACTCCCCTTACTCTATGAAGTAGATTTAGTCCTTTGCAGCTAAGATAATGGTCACTTTCAACCTCAATGATCCCATTAATTCTTTTTATGCATTTTCAGACCCATAGATGATGAGAAAAAAGATCTACTCTTTAATGTAACTGAGTTAAGCTGTTTTTAAAATTGATATTTTAAAAAAATCAAATTGTGAGGAATCATATTTGTATGAAGTGATTGGAAGTCCATTTCAATTCACTCTTTACAAAGTAATTCAGACTCTTCACCGCCTTCATTAATTTCTTTAAAATTTAGTTTTGTGAGAAAAGAGAAAGAGAGAGAGGAACACATGTACATAAATGGCAATGAATAAATACCTATCGATAATAACCTTAAATGTAAATGGATTAAATGCTCCAATCAAAAGACATAGAATAGCTGAATGGATAAGAAAACATGACCCACACATATGTTGACTACAAGAGACCAACCTCAGGATAAAAGACCTGCACAGGCTGAAAGTGAAGGGATGGAAACAAATTTTCCAAGCAAATGGACAGGAAAAAAAAGCCGAGGTAGCAATACTCATTTCAGACAAAATAGACTTCCAAAAAAGGGCCATAAAGAGAGACCCAGAAGATCACTTCATAATACTCAAGGGAAGAATCCACCAAGAAGACATCAATATTGTAAATATATATGCACCCAACATAGGGGCACCCAAATACATAAAGAAAATCCTAGAGGACTTTAAGAAAGATATTGACAGCAACACAATTATAGTGGGGGATTTTAACACCCCATTCTCAAAAATGGACAGATCTTCCAAACAAAATATCAACAAAGATATCGTGGCACTGAACAATACCCTAAATGAAATGGACTTGACTGATCTATTTAGAGCCCTCCATCCCAAAGAAGCTAAATACACATTCTTTTCTAATGTACACAGAACATTTTCAAAGATAGACCACATGATAGG